>CAJNOQ010000980.1:0-38084 GCA_905250885.1 Didymodactylos carnosus | reverse complement strand
GGAGAAAGGAAGACAAAGATACAAAAAAATCACTGAAAAAAAAATAAACAAAAAAAAGGTTTACAAATGTTTATGGAAGGTGATCCCAATCATTTCTCTAGAGTAAGACCTTCATGCATCAATGAGAATTAGGATCAAAAAGGAGACGAGACGCTGATTTCCCTGGGATTTGTGACTTTCCATCAAAGACATAGACGAAAGAACTGTATGGCGATTTTTTGTGTTAATTTAAATATTGAAAGAGGAGTAAATCTCTTTTGACTTTGCAAAGTCTGTCTTCCTTCTCTAAGCATCCACGTGTGATTCGATAATTTTTAGGTAGAAGCTGTCCGCCACAATTTTACCCACCCTGTTTAAGAATATTAAATGAAACGATACCCTCGGCCTCTCAGAGATACTGGCCGTATCATATAATTTTTCTCATATCTAACATGCAAACGAGAAGCTCTGAGAGAAAAGCTTGCGAATATACGATTCTAACATTGGACCCAAGGTTTGGCTGACTCCTCGAAATTAATATTCATTTTATGAGTAAAAAGAGCTCCAGGACAGTTTTTCGTCCTGATTCTAAATAGTGCATTTGAAATAAACTATTATTTGTGAAAAATCAGGCTCTTTTGCTAATAAGTCTTTAGAAATTTTGTATGTAAAACATGGAAGAATGTGAAAGTTTGAATGAAATAATATTAGAGTGTTTAAAAAAAAGTTAATGTATATTCCTGAATGTTATTAATTATGTGGCTGAATTAATTGCAAATAGTCTATGTGAAAATGTCCCAGTAAAGAGTCGAAAATGGAGGAGACACTACTTTAATAAAAATTAAAACAAGGCTATAAGCAGATCGAAACTTTCATCAGTATTGAATATCTAGATAGTCATTAAATTTTTTACTTCTTGACAAGGATATTTGATATTATCTCCATGTCAAGCATTCATTTTTGCATAATATGATGCATGACCAACTAAACTAATGATTGAGTAAGTTATGAGTCAAGTCAAAAATAAAAGAAGAGATAATTGTGATAGTTCATGATGACGGACCTACATGAAACTTAATAACTATGTAATTTCGAAAATACATGACGTGTTCTTAAATAATTACTACATCATTGATGAATGATGGATCTGACTGTCTTTCTCTTTTGTAAGCGATCCTTCTAATAGTATGATTGATAGTTCGATAAAATAAGAATCAATTGAAAATTCAAATTGTACCAATATTTTATTTTATGATACACAATAACATCACAAAAAAGAAAGAAATTTCATTATATCAGTTATTCCGTGTTATACACAGAATACCGAATACAGATGTAAGAAAAAGAAATTGTCAGAGACAGAGTTTTCTTTTTTCTTCTATTTTCATACCAATGTAGAACATGTAATAAAAAAACTTCAAAAACATAAATATAATTTGAACTGAGCATAAATGGAAAAATAAGATGAAAAATGACTAGCACTCAGATCAAAAAAGTTCCTTCCTTCATAATTGCACAATGTACAGATGTCAAAAGATGAGAAACGTTTTGAAAAGAATGAGAGCAAAACAGACGGTAAAAAAAAATGTTTACAAAATTTTCATTTTTGACGAATGAAGATAAAAAAATTCTCTGACTATAGTACGTTGAATAAGAAAATCAACAACTTGTATGTACGAAATTTCCATTGTCGTCGATCAATTTATGTCAAATAAAAAGTTTTAAGTTTTTGAATGGTTAATGACTTCATAAATGCTAATAAGGAAAAAGTAGGTTGAGCAGAGTAGAGACAAAGAGTGAACAAATCAACTAATGGAAAATGAATACTAAATTAATATTGAGCATGTAACGAAAGCAAAAATAATATCCGTAAAATTGTTAAACAATGACAAATTGTTGTTTTATACTTTTTTTTCGAGTTGTATTGCTCATTTCCTGATGCACAGTCTGATATGAAGTGAACCGTCATTATTATCTGTTGACAAGTTTAAAATGACTTTCATTTGACGAATATGAGAAAAATAAATGCAGATGAATAAACGATATAAATAAAACATCATTTTCTGATTGATTACATTCTTGAACCACGTTCTTGAAGAATCTAAACCATGATAGCATGTTAATATTGTTTTTAGAGAGACGGAGAAAGAGAGAGAGAGTAAAAAACAAACTTACTTTAACTCGTTCTGACACGCAAGCATTTGCATTCTCTCTTGGAATACGGTCATATTGTTTTGATACAATAGAAAGAAATTCACTATGTTTCAAATCATTGTACATATAACCCGATGGTGAATTGATATTGACTAATTGATCAAGTTTCCAACCATCGGACAATGAACTCATTAATTGTGTTATCTCTTTTTCTTGATACTGAATAACTCTATAAACACGATTTTGGGAATTCTAAAACAAACAACAAGTAACGAAATTGTGATTAAATAGAAATATCTCTGTCAGGTAGGCAAGGATGTCATATTATACTAGAGATATCTTATTTTTCTAGTCCTCGATCACCTATGGTTAGACTATGTGATATAGTCGACAACTTATTTTAAAATCAGAAAAATTAAAAAATTTACTCCTAATTCTGAATCAGCTTGACGTTTGTCTCTATCACGAACACGTTCTTTAATCAATTCAATTAATGGTTGTATATTGTAAAATTCCGCTTCTTCTAATACGCCTTCTTCAACTAAATTTGTTTCCAAAATTAATTTCCCATGTCTTAAATAATTTAGTATGACGTGAAAATAATTTGGATCACGATCAATCATGTATGCCCCCATCTCATCTGTATCTATTTTTAGATCTTCTTGATTTTGACATAAACGACATAAAAATGATTCTTCTTTACATAGTGTAGATCGTGTTGACATAAAATATTTTCCACCTACATTTAATCGAATCCAATCTTTTTTCAATTCTGATATTTTTGTTTTAACCGTAGATGATGAAAGTGTTTGCGATGGACTTGGAACGTTTGAGACAATCGATGTTGTTTCATCATCAGGCTCATGATTAACACTCAACATTTTTTTTAGCAGCAATAACTCAAAAAATTAATTATTCGTATAAAGAAAGACAAGAAAATTATTTGAATTGAAGAGGACTGATAAAATATAAAAAACTATTAGAATAACATCTAGAACATTAGCAAATTTAAGCATCATAAGAATTAGTCGTTTCACAACACTTTTAACAAAATATATGTTCTAAATGACAGAATTATAGAAAAACAAAGTAAACACTATCCTTGCTTTCAAACTATATGCATAGTTGAATTGCACGTCTCATAAGTACGCTGATTTCTGTTTACTTTAAATTATTTTGTAGACAAGTAAACTTAACTTATCAATGTGATCATTTTTAATAACTTCGAAAAAGAAAATTACCTTCCTTTTGATATATTTAAGAACTTGAAAATATATAAACAGTAACAATTCTCCAAGAATCTTTATAGTTTCTTCAAATTCTGTACGAAGAGAAAGATGAGAGAAAGAAAAGAAGATCTTTCTTTTTCCAGCCTATGGTACGAACGTGTGCGAAACAGAATCAAAAGAAATTTTTCTACTAGACTGAGATGACATTTTTTTAATCATGGTCTGGTGGTAAAAGTGATAAAAACTTACATAATTTCCTCACCTTTCTGTCTTCGAGTGAGAGTTTTTCTGTATAAATGTATTATGTTATGTAGGCATTTGTACCTCCACTTTTTTTGTACCCATGCCTATCAAAAAGTTTGCTTGCACATGGACACAATCGCACATGTCTAGTAACGTGAGCAAAATGTCTTAAATTCTTTGAGAAATACCATTTCTTTTCTAATCGCTTCGTACAAAAGTTTATTAAAACAATGAAAAGTATAACTAAAATGTTCTTTATAAACACGTGCAGGACGGCTGAACTCCATGCCTTTTCCCTAACCAGTGGATATTGCGGCTTAACACTATACACTTCTAATGGCAGTAGAACTATTTGTGATTTTCTTTCTATGGCTATAGATAAAAGAAAATTGACAGTACTGCAGTTAGGGTCAAGACTAAAAACACCTCTACTTCAATCCAGTGTGTATAATGCTAGTCTGAAATAAAACGTACATGTACGTTTCGAGAATCACCTATGATTGTAGTGCAAAAAACGCGACGTACGTTGCTGATAACAAGAAAGAACAAAAGATAAACAAGCGCAAACACACGATACAAATAATAAGGGAAAATATGATAAAACGTTCTTTATGCTCTTCTTCATAATACTCAAATCTACTCTGTGTTACATTAGATCGCAGTCAGATCCACTTAGAATGATATTGGTTCATTATTTTTGCGATGAATCTAGGCTCACGAAAACCTGACCCATGGAAAACAATGAGTAACATAGAAATGTCATATCTTAGCCATATAGTTGCGCATCCATTACAGATCTGCATGGGCAACTTTTCTATTCGATCCATACTTATATCCACGAATCTTTCTGACTTTTCTTACGAATTATTCATTTCTATAAATTTTTAAAAATTATCTAATCACATGTGAACACTTAGAGAAGGAAGACAGACTTTGCAAAGTCAAAAGAGATTTACTCCTCTTTCAATATCTAAATTAACACAAAAAATCGCCATACAGTTCTTTCGTCAATGTCACAACTCACGTCAAAATTTTTGATCGAAAGTCACAAATTCCAGGGAAATCAGTGTCTCGTCTCCTTTTTGATCCTAATTCTCATTGATGCATGAAGGTCTTACTCTAGAGAAATGATTGGGATCACCTTCCATAAACATTTGTAAACCTTTTACATACTAAGTACTCTACAGCAAAATCGATTCTTTTGGTTGGTTTAATCTCTTTATTTCATACCATAAAAAAGGTTATTTTCGGCAGATTGAAGGGTCATTCCACTTAAAACTGAAAGTTCATTGCTCAAAATCGTTTCTCAGTCAAACAAAATTTGAAAGTTTGTTGATCTTAGAATAAAGCACAATTTCCACCATTCAATAGGAGGAACGGGAGTGTCAAGATACTGTGTACATGTCTTATCTCGCAATATTAGAAAATTCTTGACATTCGATGAAATTTGTTGGAGAATCAAAAAATCTCTATTATGTAACAAAATTTAATGTACAATCAGGTCTATTTTCTTCATATGAATAAATATACCACATAACGGGCATACAAGCATGGTTTATTGTCTATTTAATCAAAACTGAGCTACAACGAGCCCTCGAAATTATCTGTTTTTTCAGCTTGACTCATGACGTACGCAATTACTTAAGTTTCGTTTGTCACGAATTTGACTTGTTGCTTAAAATAGTACATAGTCCATTTAAGCCTTGTTGATTTAAGCCTTGTTGAATCAAGGTGAATATGCGCTATCATGAGAAAGAGATGATATGGTTGACAATAGAACTTAAGCAAACTCAGGTGCTGGTGATATTTACTTTAATCAGAAGAACCTAATATTTAATTTAGTCTTTGCTTAAATATAGCTGCAGCTCGTTTTTGATTAAATAGACAATAAACCATGCTTGTAGGCCCGTTGTGTTATGTTTATTCATATGAAGAAAATAGACCTGATTGTACATGAAATTTCGTTACATAACAGGAATTTTTCAAATTTCATCCAATGCCAAGAATTTTCTAATATTGCGAGTTAAGATATGTACACAGTATCTTGACACTCAGGTTCCTATTGAACTTTCAGTTTTAAGTGGTATGATTCTCCAATCTGCTGAAAATAATCTTTTTTATTGTATGAAATAAGTGGGATAACTAGGAAACTCATTAAACAATTTCATAAATAAGACGAAGTTTAGCAAAAGTATTTAGAGAAGTTTTAACCTACTTTCTTAACATTTTCTTTTAGTTCTGGTTTTTATTACCCTAGTTGATAGGCGAAAAATATCTCTGACAACTGCCTTGATAAACTCACAAGACAATCGCAATACGGAGTTTCTTAGTAGTTTACACGTGGGATTTTTGTGTAAATGGATAATTAAGTGTTGAAATGTCACCTATATGCTATTATCCTGACAGTCTACGACCAGATATCAATAGATAAGTTGACATTCTAATGACCCATCACTTAGCGAATGATCTTTTCAATAAATTGATGTTTCTTATATAGTATGTAAGAGAACAAAACAAAACAATGAATTAAGTGTCGTGAACTTCTTAAATGGATGCAAATTCTCACAAGTTCCAAAAAGAAGTCGCTAGAGCGTTCTTGAGACTCTAGGGATTCATATTTTGGAAATTCATTAAAATGTAACATACTAAGACACTACATGACAGTCAACAATTGTTTTTTTTGCTCCTATGGCAATTTCTCAATTATTGAAAAAAATTTATTTTCTGTTTACTTAAAAAAATATATTATATAAGTAGTGTTCTACAAGTCACACCAACTATCGAGCATACTTGTTTCTTGGCTTTGCTATGATGAATAAGCATAAAAATAGAAAAAGAATGACAAAGCGTAGAGCTTCTGTTGCTCTCTTTTCTCTCTCTCTCTCTCTTGAATCAAGAACGACGTAAAAATTGGGTGTCTCTCTTTTTGTATACAACTTTAATACCTTTCGAAACTACCGAAAAATATTAGTACTTTTGAAGGTCTAGAAGGAAAGGAAGAAGAATAGTGTATATGCACATTCAGAAAAAAAAAAGATAATACATACAAAATGTTATTTAGCTTTTCTTTTTCTTTCAACTATATGTAAGTATATTTACACAGACCCCTATTGGCCTCCTCCTCTCACAAGAAACACGTCATGAAAATCGTACATTATTTGTGCTTTCGATATTAATTTTCTTTTTCTACTCTTTTTTTTTCTCTATTTTTCTAGGAAAAGCATCGTAAATATATATATTTATACTCTAGATATATAATATTGTTCGAAAACATATTCATTAACCAAAAAAAAGAAATTATTACAACCGCTACCATCATCCTATATTTTTTGTTGCCGACTTTATTTTATACTTGTTTTTTATTAACGTATTTTGCGTAACGCGAATGACAGACCATTTCTTCGAAGGTGCAGAAAAATTATTAGAAATCTGGTTTGACACAAGTGAAACTAAGTTAACAACAAGAAACGATTTGAGACATATACCACGGTGAGTTTATTAACTTTTGTTATTAATACATCATTCGAAACAAGACTAGACTATTTGCTTTTGTTTTCTAAACTTTATCAATCTGATAAAAGTTAATGACAGTCACAAATATCTGACTTCCATGATCCGTCTACATTTTCACATTATTAAATGCCTCCTACGTTTAAAGAGAATTATTTTTTTAAAATTTGTATTCATTATATAATTAAAATTTTCTTTTCTAGTGATGCAATCGAAGAGGTATTAAATCTGGTTAATTGCAAAGTATTACGGTTCGCACAATCAAAAGAAGTGGATACATATGTACTCAGTGAAAGTAGTGCATTTATCTGGAAAACTCATCTTGTTTTAAAAACGTGTGGAGCAACAACTCTTCTAGCTGCGGTTCAACCTATATTAGAGTTGGCTCGTGAATACGCTGGTCTTGATATGGTTGATGTAAGTTCTCTTTATACACTTCATTCTACTTGAAATGATTTTTGTTTCTTTTTTCCAGCAAATATTCTATAGTAGACGAAAATTTTTACGCTCTGATCTGCAAAAAGGCCCACATTCAAATTTCGAAAACGAGGTGGCATATCTTGATTCTTTATTTGAAGGTTTGTTTTTGACTTTCTCTGTGTTACGCTGGATTACGTTATTATCATTTTTTCTATATAGGAGGTTGTGCCTATGTTTTGGGCCGTGTTAATCGTGATTGCTGGTAAGTAGAATCGATTTTTCTTTTTTTGCTTGTATTTGACTGCAGACAAAATGAAGAATTATGATAGTATCAGAAGAGGTTGAGTTTGTTTTACTTTCTATGATGTAGAGCAAAACCTTTTTTTTGTGTTTGTATTTTGTTTATAGTCATAAATGGGACTATAATCTATTTACTCTCTACCAGAATACTAATGCTTAATTTTGTTTGTTAGCTTCGGCTAAATACATCGTGAATTCGAAAATGCGTGTTTCTACATACAAAATTTATTTGTATCTACATTTACTGTACCGCATACACACACACTACATGTTTACCGCCAAGGAATTCAGATTTATATAAAACAGGGTAAGAGATGGTCGGGTAAGCATTGTTTCATGTGCCGGGCCTGTTCATGAACTCTGGCAGCTGTAAAAGCTAGTCGGGAGGACAGCTGTAAAAAGCTGTTTAAACCTAGGCTGCTGTTAAGGCTCGCTTAGGGGTAGTGGCGGTCTTTTTTTTGTTTATTTTTTTTTCAGTGATTTTTTTGTATCTTTGTCTTTCTTTCTCCTGTCTTAAGTTATTTTTCATGGTGTGAACCTAAGAAAATAGTTATATTCTCCTTATGAGTATAACCTTACTTTGGTTATAGCTTCAGTGTTCTACAAGATACGAGCTCTAGCTGCTCGTAGAAAACATTGTGTTGAATGTAGTTTATTAACGCTTTGCAAATTATCATTCATATAGTAACATTTAACTAAAAATGAGTTTATCGAACCAAATACTATTTGTAATATTCTGATTTATTTCAATGTCAGTTGTTGATATGTCTGCGTAATTGTTAGTATTTCTCCCATTGTTGTTTATGTAGTGAGAATTGGATGAAAAGAAAACTGTTTTTATGCTCGTCAGAACGAAGAAAGATTTATTCAGTTGACCAAATATATTTCACTGATGCGTGAGCCTGAAGCTATTTTTTATGAGATATTATTTATCTCTGTCTGTGAGTTATATCAAGTAAATTCATGAGCCGTATCAAATTGAACTTATTGTTGTGACTTACTGTAGCGAAGCAAAAAATATACTATCATCTATTGTTTGTCGATTATTCACTTACACGTTTTAGAGCTCATTTAAACAAAAGTCAGCTTACGGTCTACTATTTTCACTTTAAAAAACTGTGTTGAAAGAAGTTGGGCTGCAATTTTTTTACCTTATATTCATATTCCCTTGGTTTTGATGTATTTACAGCGTTACTGCTGTTAATAATTATAATGACTATAGAAGACACTAGAGAATTACAACTACAACTACTATAACAATTCGTCTTACAGTGTAATTCCACTGTGTTACGAACAGTCTTCGACGTATGAGACGAATAGTCTGATTCTATGGATGAGACAAATATCATGTGACGCTTTGTCTAAGACGAACTTTCTATGACTAAAACTTCTGAAACGAATTGTCGGAACCATGAAAGACTAGTATGAATTTTCGTCGTAACGAAAAGACTGGAATGAATTATCGGATCATTCACAACTACAATAAAGAAATAAAACATGTGATAATTTTATAAGCTATTTTTGTTCCCATTTTTTTGTGTCTTTATTTCTTTTCCATACTACTTTTTATCATTGCATGTTGTTGATTAACATAGTTTTAGTAGAAAAAAAACCTCTTTATATCCCTTATTTATGTATAATCGACTGTATTTCAGGTATTTGTATACACTCGATAAACCATGTGAGCGTAAAAAGTTAGATCAAACATTAGAAGTTATAATGACTGATCTTGATCCAGAAATTATGAAAATATTTTATCAAGATAATACAACGTCGGCAACAGAAGCTACAAAGGTAGGTTTTATTGTCATTTGAAATTAGTTGTTTGTTGACCCGGTGACAATGTAATCTATTGAAAAGATATGATATTTAAAATTTCATTTTTTTTTCATTTAGAAAATCGGTATAGATAAAATATTTCCAAATGCTAAAATATATGATTATTTATTTGAACCATGTATGGCTTTTTGTATTAATTATTTATTTTTCTTGTTTTCAATATTAACCTTTTCTTTTTATGACTAGGCGGCTATTCGATGAATGGCTTGATGCCTGATGGTTATTATTTTACAATTCATATAACGCCAGAACCGGAATTTTCCTATGTTAGCTTTGAAACAAATGCACCATATTCATTATACAATGATTTAATTCGAAAAGTAGTTGAAATGTTTAATCCTGGCAAATTTACAACAACAATGTTTGGTGTTTCGGTAAATTTTTTGTTTTTCTAGTCAACATAGCAAGATTTTTTGACTATAATAATTCATTTACTTTTCTTGTTTAGGCTGCAAATAGTTTGGATTTACAACGTAAATATTTTCATTATACCGATTATACTCGTACTGATTATCAAATTGTGTGCTTAACCGATTATGATCTTATCTATGGTTATTATAAAAAGACATTGCGCTAGGGATTACTGCAGCAGCAATTGTCTCGTCTTTCTTGTAAACACGAGACAATGGGTGCTGCTGCAGGTAAAAAATATTATTTTTCTCACTCTCACTATCGTTATCCACTATCATTATTAAAATTTTATCTCAAAATTATATTAATATTACATTCATATTCAAAAAAATTGAAGAAAAAACATAAATATTTATTTAATCACAATTGCAGAAAACATAGATAATATTTAATCTTAATGGGGCATATTAGGTGTAATTTTGTTTTTAATTGTGATGAGTGAGGTAGAATAATTTTTTATTTGTTTTTGAAAGCTGATATAACTGTAAAATAAAACGAATCAGCGAGAAGGAATTGTCGGTTAATCCTTAGTACCCAGTGTTTGCTTAACTTTTTTTTTTTGTTGTTTTGTCATTCTACAGCAAAAAGGGATCGGATTACTGAATTTAGTTGTTTTCTCGTTCTTGTATACAACCAATACCAACGCACTATATTTTATTCAATTAAATTCAGTAAAGACGTTTATTCTGTTTGACGTACAAAATGGGTTAACATTACATCTTCATCTTTAAAACGAAAGATACCTTCGAATTTTTTCTGTTTTAAATAGTACGGATACCATAACACATCATCTTGCCACATCTGATCATACGGTAGCGCATTTATATCAAACCACTGTGGTTTCATCTCTAATAAAAAAAAGAAAGGTAAGTATACTATGTTAACGGTTATATTTATGCATACCGTCTGTTTCGACTAGATTACCAAAGATTGTATGACCAGAAAAGACTGTAACTCGTAATTGTGTTTGTGTATCATCAAAATCAAATAAAAGGTTACCCACTTCTTTTAAATCTGTACATGTTAAGCCACTTTCTTCGAATAATTCGCTAAAAAAGTAGAAATAGGCACAAAAATGATTTAATTTAAAAAAATTCAACGACATAATACCGTTGTGCACATTCCAATATCGTTTCATTTTCTTCTTGTTTTCCACCAAATCCATTATATTTCGACGCACCAAAACCGCGTTTTTTATAACCAAGTAATAACTTATCACTTTGCCGTATTAGAACTAACGATAGAATTTTGACTTTTTGAAGTGACATCTGGAAATAAATATAATAATATGTAGGTTAATCAATCCGTTGTTCAATTTTATTTTTTGAATGAAATTGAATTTAAAATGAATATAGTACGTATTCAAAGAATCGTTGAGGTTCATCGCTATGTTATATTATAATACAAAATAATCAATTCTACTCTCTGAACAAAAGAAAGAACTTCGTAGAGTGATGCACCCTGAGCGAAGATAAATTTTATTTTTTTCTTTCTATAAATTTAGACGGTAGTTAATTAGTAAAATGTGAATGTATGATGAAAGCCTTCAGTCACGATCAATGCATGTGTTGTGAATAGAGATCTGCACAAGCAGGATTTTTTGCCCGTGCCCGTAACCCTACTGAGGATGCTTGTTCGTGAATGTTTTTCGCTGCCCGTGCTTGTCTGTGAATTTTTTTCGTATATGAATAGTCCGTATATGAAAAAAATTTTCTCGTCCACGCGTGTATACTATGTTGTCCTTTCTGTAGCATGTCTCTAACTGTCTATATTTCATTCACAAAAATTCAAATCTTCGTACCATTTTGTTGCCCAGAAAATTTAAAATATCTTTTTGAGAAGCCCGTGCCCGTCGAAGGGAAGCAGTTGCCCGTCCATATCCGTCCTTGTGTCTTTCAAGCCTGCCCGTGCCCGTGGAGATCTCTACTGGTGAATGACCGCTAGTTTCAATTTTAATCCTCGACTACTACGTCTATATTTATCTTTTTGATACATTATTTTTTCTAATCATACGTCTGCTTTTCTTGTGCAAGGGAAGGACTTTCGATCCATGCATGGTAAGTTGAGAAAAAGTAAAAAGTTGGGGCTTATTCACTGCTTCTTAAACGAGTCTAACCGAACCCGTAGAAAGCTATCGAGGGTGAACAGCTGTCAAGAGTTAATCAAGTAACATATGGTGCAAAAGTAATCGCAATAATGTCAAACTCTGTTAGACCGTATTGCCGACTTCTAAACCAATCAGACTTTTTTTTGTTGGAAAGAACAAAGTCTGAACTACACGTATTGTACCAGACATATTTTTTCAGAACGAATCTGAGGAGGAAAAGTCAAAAACCAAACACCTCTGAAAAAGTCCTGGCAGCGTTTTTGAAACTTGAAACTTGAAAGGTTGTATTTCTCAATATTTCGAGCTCCATGTATCAAACTTGAACAAAAAATACACCAAAATGTAGCGGATCAAATACTCTATCAATATCAACATTGATAAAACTTTTAGATCCGTTCTTGACTCTTTAATCAAAAACGTTTTAAACATGAATTTTTTTGTAAAATCGAGTCTTTTGCAAAACTATCACTTTGCAAGAAAATCAGCCGTCACCTTCAGAAATCATGCATGAACTCAATTCTTTTTGCGTTATTTGTTAGAAATATGTCCGATCGTAGAAATTTTGTAAAAAAAATAATTCCAAAAAGATTTTTTATCGTTGCAAAACGGTCAGGTAGTAAGAACGACCAACTTATTTAGTCTCTTTCAGAAAAAGCTGTATTTTGGTACAAAACTCAAGAGTAAATTTAACTTCCAATATACCATTGGAAAGAGCACTCTTTATGCTACAAAAATCATCATTTAACGTGTTTTCTCATTCCTCTTCTGATGAAAACAAACTAATAGAAAATTGAAAATGATGTTGCTCCATAGCGAAGTTGCAAGGACTTTTTCGGATGTTTGGTTTTGACTTTTCCTCCTCAGATTCGTTCTGAAAAAATATGTCTGGTACAATACGTGTAGTTCAGACTTTGTTCTTTCCAACAAAAAAAAGTCTGATTGGTTTAGAAGTCGGCAATACGGTCTAACAGAGTTTGACATTATTGCCATTACTTTTACACCATATGTTACAATTACTCAGTAGCCGTAAAGTATTAGAGAATAGAAGTAGTCCTTTGTTCTTGATTAGATGCAGTAGCGAATCCAGGATTTTTTAAAGGAGAGAAGAGTACAACTGCTCGAAGTTTTGAGACTGGAAGCACCAATGGTGTATTTTTGGGGTGCGATAGCACCAGGCACACATTTCCTAAATCTGTCACTGATTAGATAACATAGCAGAAGAGGAGTCACATTTTGATCAGAGAAAAGAATCATTTTATTTGTTAAATAAATGACTTTAATATAACCATGCAGTAAGAAATTGAATGCATAAATTTTCCTTTTTGTTTATTCATAATATCATATTCTGATAAATTTGGACTATTCCTGCTCGATCATAAGCGATTTGTCCAACTACAGCAATTAATCTAAGTTTTTCCAAGTGGTTCCTCCTATTAGATATTATCTTTTTACTCTCTCTCACAAAATTTTTTTAATGTATTTTATATTTAGAAAGAAGCCACAAATAACAAAAATTCAACTACAAAAAATTCATTTTACGTCTACTATATTTGAAAAATATAAGATTTTCATGCAATAAATTCCGATCCTATCAATATACTCTCTAATCTATGATGTTTTTATCCAACGGTTGTGAATACTTGTAAGAACCCACTGTTGATCACATCGGAGGAAGACCTCCTAATTGACGTCTTTCTAAATGAAACAAAAAAATTTATTATACTTTTTTCAAAAATAAAAATCAAACTTACTGTTTCCGGCACGTATATCCCAGCTACAAAGGATATAACCTAGGATAAATACAAACACAATACAGCTACAACCAGCAATAAGTAATGGGGCGGCTTTTTCGAACCCTAGAATAAAAATCGGCATACATCATAATGGGAATTAATGGTATCTTTTGTGAAAATAACCAGATGTTTGAAGTATTTTACGTTACTTTGCAGTTTTTTGTTACTTCGAACTTTAAAAGTTCTATAATAGCGAAGATTATTGGGAAGTGAGTTGTAACATCTATTGTATGGCTTCAAATTCTCTCTAACATGCTTGACTTACTCGGAGACCAAACATGCTTTGAGTTATACACTCTCGATGATTTCAAAGAGATTTGAAATAAAAAACATACCTATTCTTTCATCGGACAAGTGATATATGTCAGAACCCGGATATATGTCAGAATCGGAATGTGTTCCCTGACTGAAACTCATTGTAAAATGTATGAAGAAATAAATGTATACAAATAAATTTTATCGTACGTTATATGTTTTTTTTTGAAAAAGGGACTTCTTTCTATTTTATTCTATTCTACTAGGATTATTTCTATGTGTATCAGACACGATCGACTTTTAAAAAATAAGTTTTATTATTATATAGCATTTCTTTTACTGCTCTTTTTTTTTATTTTTTTATATTTTTTTTCGTTTTTTTACGTTTTATTTCTTCATGATTTATTTTCATCTTTTTTTTTCTTCTATGTATATTCTTAGGCTTCTTCTTACGCAAATATATCACTATTCGATGATGACCATTCAAGAGCTCAAAAATAATGTGCTTTGCCATTAAAAAAAAAGGTAGAATAACAGTGCAAGAATTAATATTAATATACGTACGCATAGGAAAGAAAAAGCGATTTTGTATATTAAAATTATCGAGCACACATTCTCTCGATGGACAAGTGGAATAGAAAAAGAAGTTTTAAGATAAATTTACCCGATATTTAATCTAATAAATTAAAATATACACATATATGCGCTGTCACTCTTCAAATAACAGTTTCGTTGTTTCAGTTATAACTACAATCTAATGTAATTAAATTTTTTATGCGATTACTACTACTATCCATTTCAAAATGTTTTATGAATAAATTTCAAAATTAAAGACAATAAAGATCTTGAGTTTTGAGCATTTTCTCGGTAAAAACTTGGGGCTATCGATTCTCCTATGAATAAATTATTTTGAAATTTCATATCTACCATATTCAACAAATTCCAACAGACTGGTTTTCAAAAATCTTATTAGACTTTTGTTTTGATAGAACAAAAATAAATAAGGGTTTAGAATCTTACAAATATGTGAAGACATAGGTTATCGATCATCTTGAATCTCGTGGGAATGTTTGTATACAAAAGAAAGTAAGAAAATGTAATGAATACGAGTTTTGAGGAAAAATATCTCACTTTTAATTATGTGCGTAAAACTAGAAAATCCTGTTAGACTACTTTAAATTTTCAATACATGATCAATCAGATGAATACATTGAAACATTAGAACTCATCTTTTTCCTTACACAGTTCTCTATAAAATCCCTGAAAACAAACCATTTTTACTTTTTTAATCCTGTTAAAAAGATTTTCTCTTAAAACTCATGCTCATTAGGTTTTCTCACCTTTCTCTGCTATCGTTTGTTCCGAAGTTTTATTCCGAAAACAATCGCGTACTTTTTACTTTGAAATGGATAGTAGAAAGTAAATGAAAACAACGTTACGTTGTTTTCAAGCATGGACTACCACACAGAATTTAGTTAAGAAATGGTTTGAATTCATTCAGAAACCAGACACGTAAGAAAATTAATCTACATATATTTGTGCACGTTATGTGAATAAAACTCAATAGACCCTGAAGCTTATACTTTAAAATATCTACCTTTTTTCTCTTCTTAAAGATATATACTGTTAAAAAATAACTGTGTCATGACATTTATTTTACAACGTGAAAATACCAAAGTCTACTTTGTGACACTTTTGTTTAGAAGAAGTTCAAAAACAGAAAATCAATAGACCTTTGAACAAAAAGAGTACAAATGAGGCAAAAAAAGTTCAAAAAATCAGAATTTTTCTGCCAAAATTAGAAGATCTGAGATCCCTGCATTCAATGTTCATAAAACAAAATCAGAATTATACATATTGTTGGAAAATTATATTAACTACATTTTGATAAACAAATATTTCAAAAACATCTTTAGTTGAGTTTTAAATTTGAAGTTTTCGTAGTATTAGCGTTAACGATAGTTAAAATTCTTTCAATTTAAAAATCGATAAATCTTTTGTATACACTATCCGATAGAACATAAGAAATTGAACAAAACTGCGTTATTTCTATTTTTAGTAGAACAAAACTTAACAATCTTTTCAGAAAAACTGGATTTTTGAAAAATTATTTAGACTTGAAAACGGACCTCAAATTTGCGATACGATATTGCGTAAACAAGTAATTCTTATAAGAGAACATTTTCTCTTCAAAATGATTTCCAGCTGATCTGATTGCAAAGTTATAGATAAAATAAAGAAACAAGTACACCAGCGATATTCTAGGGAAATCCAACAGTATTGAAAAAGGGCAAGGTAAAAGTCGTACAACTTTTAATTCAAAATCGTAAGAAACGTTATATATATGTTTTTATTGAGGATAAAACGAGTGAGACTTACGAGAGAACTATGTTTAAAAAAACCATTTGAATAGTATTAAATCCTATGATAGGAAGATTATTTCCTACATTTAGTTTGACAAAGTAAAGTAAATAAAAACAATTTCTTTGCTTATTTTTTACCGCGCAATGATTAAAGCATATTGGGTGTTACAGTCTGTTTTATCTCTTTGTCCTTTCTAGCTGTTCGCTTTCGGCAAGCAATCGGAACGTTGAATATAAAAATAAAAGTAGGCTAAACTTTTATCTGCTAGAGGATAAATATTTTAATCATAAAAATTCCAGTCTTGTTTGGATTAAGAATTATTTTATATATCTTGTTATCTAGGATCGAAGATATTTACAGCACACTTTGAGTCTTCCTGAAATCTTTGATTCGGTAAAAAACGGAAAATACAAAATCGATTAAACGATTGTCAGCTACTTCAGGTCGAATTTATACTAATTATCTGTCTGGCATACCAATCTCCTGTTAATCATTATCATCCTTTTGTAGTTGATAAAATTCACGCAATAACGCAACAAAAAGAGTCGAGAACATGCAAATGGAAAGAAAGTGGGTCTCATATAACATTAATAAAGTCGGTTATAAGAAATAATAGTACGTAAAACAAAAATATAATCTCAAGCGTATATAGTATTGTGCAAAAGACAAAAAAAGACAAAAAGTTAAACAAAAATAAACTTTATTTTATATCAATCTATTTTTTGATATTATTTTAATTATCAAAGTGCATAAATGCAAAAAACAGAAAACAAAAATACATGGAGTTATAAAATATCACTGTTTCAGAATCGTTGACAGTCATTGCGAAAATAGTTTTCCATAAAATTTTCATAGTGCTAACTAACTAATATCAAAATGGATGTTATCGCCTTAAAAGATAAGCTTAATAAAAATGATTATAATATAGTCTTATCAGCGAAGTAAAAATAAGAATAGTTTTTCATTTGTCATAATTAAATAATTCAGATTCAATGGATCAGTCATGGAAGAAGTAAGTGATCTGATGAATAATGCCGTTCACACATGTGTATTTGGTTGCAATAATATAGATTAAGACGAGAAAATTGATCATACAATTAATTTCAAATCTAATCTAGCATATACAATTTTTATAAAAAAAATATTTTGTTATGATCTTCGACAAGTCTGGTTTTTAGATTATATTAAAACTGAATATCGGAAATCAAAAATATCGTTATATTAAAATAAGAAAATAGTTTTGTCTATATTTCAAAAGAATGTAAAAACATTTACTATATGATTCATTTTATATTTCGAGGAGTCTCAAGTACGATTTAATCTAAAAATAGCAGTACGTCAATCGGTCAATAGGAACAAAATTTAAATTATCTTTTTACAGCTATGCAAGACGTATTGTTGTCATTAATCAATTTGGTATTTGCAAATGAGGAACGAATGGCTTCATAATCTTCAAAAGTAGTAGACATGGTGGCCACGATCATCATAACAATTCTGGTTTGTTACTAGAAAATATAAACAGGATAAATACTTTATTACAAGCAAAATACGTTTTGCACGTAATAGAAGTACAAGCTGAGATAAAAGGGAAATACCGTAAACCATTCATCCTTATTCTAATGTCATAGTTTTCAAAACTCTACTTTTCAGGAACGAAACCGAAGCAAATTACTACTGACAGCCCAAATCCGAGATTATTCCTTTTTTCTTGAGAAGCGAAAAAAGAAGGAAGAATATATCGAAAGCTTTCGCTTTCTGATGTTATTTTATTATTTAAAAAGCCATTAAAAGGGTGATTTGATTTTTAATATTTAGAATTTGTTGGCTTATTACTTTTTTTGTATCTATGAATGGCGTTCAATAATTTAAAAAGTAATTTCGAATCTAAATAATTTGGCACACACTCAATATAACAGTGACTGATCATTCAGTTCGTTAGTTTGTGCCATAAACAATCTTATATAATAATAAGTTCGTCCTCATGTATCCCGTTAAACAAGAAAATGAATTTTATCTTTTAGCTTTCGATGCATTTTCAAAGAATAAATGATAACAAAAAGTGTTGAGTGGACAAACAATTTAACCATGGGCATAAGGTTTAGTAGTTCTGACGATAGATACATCGGTATATATATCTTTGGCTGTTCGAACCGAATGAAAGTGTTGAACCGAGACGGTCTGAAAACAAAAAAACCTGAAGATTCGCATCAAATACATAACTAAAAGAAATATACTAAATTTTCATGCTGTCCTACCTTATTTTTGATTATACATCGATTTATATGAGCGCTTCGTAATAGAATCAGATGCAATTATGTAAAGAAAAAAATGTTATTTCTATTTGAATAAATCACTTGTTTACATTTAATGCACATGGTATCAAAGGAACAGCTGGCGAAATAGACGATATTCAAATAAAAATAAAAAAGACTGGAAGGATTTATTGTTACAGCTAACGTATGTTATGAATATTGAATATAATAAAAAGTATTCCGTGGCTGATAGTTCTATAAAAGTATATTGACTTGGCGTTAAAATGATACACTAAATAATTGTAGCATTTTTCAAGTTGTTTCTTACGTTCAACAGAAATTACTTTAATTATTCTACCTAGATTTCACTAAAGTAGAACTCTCTTTACACCATAAATTTTTCCCAAACCCTCGTAAACATTATAATTTATAAACCTCACATTAAACAACAAAAATGAAACATACAATAAATCCTGCTCTTTCCTTGTCATGTTGCCAAAAAGTAAATAAACAAATACAATCAAAACAAATGAGATCATCGAGAAAAACAGCAAGAAAAAAGAAATTAGTTGCAAACATTTATTTTGTTTGAGACTTAAAAGTAAATCGATCGAAGTCATCCATTCTATATTCAAACTTACGTGCACACAAGAAAAATAGGAACAAATGTAGATACACAGTGTGATACTGTTCGAGAACTAAAGGAATGGTGACAGAATAACATGTGAGAGTAAAAAGAGGAATATCAACCAATTAAACCATTTATGATCAGTATTAACGTAAAAGAAACAGGAAAATGTGTCAGAAAAAAAAGGGATGAAAGACATTTAATGAAAAAAAAACTACCAAGAAGGAAAATATGACAGTAAGCACCATCGAAAATAGAAAAGTACTTTCATAAACAAGAAATAAAACACATCTTTTCAAAGTATGCGAGTATGGTGGTTCTATTTTACAACAGAAGCCTTATGGTTTATAGTGCATCGTAGTGGAATGCCTGTGCTTGAACTTTTCTTTCACGATCATCTTCGATCTAGAATACAAATTTAGAACAAGTAGAAAATCGATTTACCACGTTATAGTCGAAGATATACTTTAGATAAGAGACATACCTTTTCACGATATTGTAAACATGCAAGCACAACAGCAAGTATAATTAATGTGACACCCAAAGCAATTCCTGTATGCAAAATCATTCGACTTGGTGTAATAAACAATTTAGTATGCCATCTATAATAAGATACAATGAATTAACATTGAATAAGAAGGAAAATTTTAAATATCATACTTTTCTGGATTCAGGAGAGGAGATGGAATTACAACAACTTGCGAATTTGGTATCATTTGTGTCCATGTTCTAACTAATTTTCGCTGTAGAAGAAAAATTAAACTTTTGACTTCATCAACTGAGTCGTTAGACATTCTTACCTGCTGTTCATTCGGTGGCAAACCAACAGTAAGCTTTTCAACAAAATTTGGCGTAGAGCCTAAACCAAATATTACATACGGTAGTTCCAGTGAAAACTGACCAGCTTGTGCCATTTGAACAGCTAAAAGAAATTCACTGTTCGTTTTCTATTTATGAAAATATATATAATTCTTACCCGCCAGTCTTTGCCAATTATCAGCAAAACCTGTTGAAATCGTAGTTGTTTCCATTTTAATCGATGGTCCGGGTTGATTATTTCCATAGGGCTAAAATACAGCAACAAACTTTTTTATATCAAAGTCAAACTTAAATCGTATATGCATACGAATTTATTGTCGGGACAATGAGTAGTACAATAGCTACTAATAACTACAAGACGAAAAAGCAAAATTTAGTATAATACGACTTCTTCACATTGAACAGTTACTTACCCATTACTTTGAGAAAATAAACATCTTGCTGTAGCGAATTATGAAAACCAATTAAGTTGAAACTCTTTTGTTGTGTTTGAAGAACAAGAAGATCAGGATAACCCTTTAAGCATAAAAAATTCTTAATCATCGTTTCATCACAGAAGAGATTACGTACATTTTCTAATATATCAAAAAATACAGCTAAAACTGTATTTGTGGCTGCTGATACCATTGTTTCATCGACTTGCGGTACAAATGTTCTATTATATGTGCACAACGTTTTATCAGTGCATGGTTTATTCTCTAAGATGATTGGAACATTCATAGTTTGACTAAAACGAAAAAATTTAATTGTATAATGAATTTATCGTTGTTAAAACATACCCTTGCTTCATCACCACAACAATATCGGGATAACCGTCTAAATTGTAATCAGACGTTTTAATGCTTATTGCTGTTGTATCAAATGGAGGTGGTAATTCTGATTTCAATAAAAATCGAGTGAAATTATTAAAATTAATTGGCAATGGATACCACTAAAAAATAAAAATATTATCAATAGATTATCAATGAAGCAAACGTCTTATATTCTACCTGCATATTATCTCGAACATAAATTTTACTTTGTCTACAATCTTTATCTATACAAAGAGGTAATAAATGTTCAAGTTCACCATCACCATCTAAATCATAAATTTTTCTAATGAAAGAAAATTGATCAACATGAATAATAATAGTAAAATACCTATATCGGAGAATGTTGAAAGATGATAAATAGCCGCATCTGGTGCTTCATATTCCATCATTAATGATAAATCGGTTATTGGCAATCGAAAAACACGAAATAATGGACGACTTCTATTGTCTACAGTCAGAAATAAATCTGAAAACGACAGAGAATTTTTAGTTCCAGTGAGAAAAGTGAAAATGTTAATTATATACCAGCTGAAAGATCATGATTCATATCCACGATTGCTTGTGTGGAGTCCTTAAATAAATTTTCCTGAATATTTTGTAATTGTTGTGGTGATACTGATCGATTACGCCTACACAAAGATGAAAAAACATATGCTAAGAGAAAAATTATGAGAAAAACGTTCTTACAATGATAAACTTGTTAGTTTAAAATCGCTATTTTGTGTACTCATCATGCCTAACAGATCAACATAAGAATCGCCATTAGCGCTAAAAAATTAACAACAAGAGCAAAATATAATAAACAATTGATAAATTAAGCATAACATACTCAAATACAGTTGGATGATTCTGAAACGTAATGGATATTGTTTGCAATTCACCTGAAATATATCGTCATATGACACACATTTTATGGAAACAACTAGAAAAAACTGCAACTTCAAAAGGATGACAACTGGGTTTTATCTTGCTATAAAAGCTCTCTTGCTTCAAAAGATTTATAAAGATAACACCGTAAATGAATCTGAAAAATTTCAGAAAAGAGACGTAATTATTCGAAAAAAAAGCGAAATTGAGAAAAAGACTAGATTTTAACTATTAGAGAAAGAAAGATGAAACAGAAAACGTATTTCACTTTCGGTATTTAGTTCGCCACTAAAATTTTGTCTTGTCCTGAATCCGGCACACTAAGATATCAGAGCATATAATACGCACATCGGAATGTTGGGAATGTCGAATGAGAAAAATACCAAGCACATACAAAACGTCTGTCTGATCTTTACTTGTAGCTACGTAAAATCATCGTTTTACGAAATTCTTTTTTCAAAGAGTAGAATTGACAAAAACGTTTCTCTTTGTTCATGCTTTTGCTGCTGTCTGGAGCAAAAAACAATAAAACCTGGTGATAGTTTGAGTTACTTACTCAATATTTTTCGGTTGCCCCATAATACTCCACCGGAAAAATATTGCTGATTTACGTCAGACTTATATAAAATGAATAAATCCAACTGACTATCACCATCTAAATCCGACGCTAAGGCATCATAGACTATTCCTCTAAAACACAATAAAAAAATGATAAATTATGTTTTATCTATAGTCGTATTTTTACATACGGGATTGTAGTTTTGAATATTTCTTTGGATACCGGACTTTTGTCATCATTAAGATACACTTGAATCTGATTTCCTGAAATGTTATCAAAGTCAAAGAGAACTGTCACGGATGCGACAAATAATTTACCTTCAGTATTTCGACAAAAAATATCTACAACTTTATCTGCATTGAAATCACCAAATGCCAGTGGTATACAATCATCAATAGAAAAGCGTTTATTATCGATAAAATTCAAATCAAATACTCGTTTTTCTTCATTCTTGTTACCATTACAAGGTGAAATTAATAGGATATGAACAAATATATTTATGTTAAGTAAAAAAGGTAATAAAACATTTAACAACATGAACTTCACACATCGCATTGCTTTACCGATTCAAAACATCTAAAATAGTTTAAACTACTAGTCTATAATTGCATAAACAATAAACTTAAGAATAAATATTGCATCATCGTTGCATAAAAATGTTAATAAAACTCGAGATAAAAGGCATGGGAAAATTGCTTAAACACCGCTCACTGTTTTAGCGATCTCCACAATACAATTTATTCTCCTTTCCATCCTCCATCTATAAATAAAAATTTATTTGGGTTCTAACGAACAAAAGTAAAGATGTCTAAATCAAATTGGTTCATATAAAACTGCACATGTTTCATCAACTTATTATTAGCAAATTATTGGTAAAAGTATCCAACACTATTAGATAATTCCAGAAATGACCTGAACGAAGCAAAAAGATACCGTCTATAAATAAGTGCGCCTTTTGTTTTCGTACTTTTAACAGTTATCTTTTTAGAAAAAGACTTAATCAGAGACACTGAGGCTAATTAAAGCAAAATTTCTTCTAATGCTAAGGTTGTTTTGAAATGTTTCTGAATTTCGTGTATGAAACTGACTGCTGGAGAAATAAATCTTTGTCAAATCCAAATGTAGCCTAAAGCAGTGAGTTATTTACATTATCTTAATCGGAATTTTTTGATTAAGATACATCAAGAGGACACGCTAGGTGCAAATAGTTATAATCAATATAATCAAAAAATTGCATTGATGGTCGACTTTTGACATGTCTCGCTTTTGATATGTCTCGAACAAATTTTTTTGACTCGAAACGATGACTAATTTATCATCCATCTCTTAGACATATCCAATCGTTTTCCTGCTTTAAAACTGGTGGAGTCTAATGTTAGTCATGCAATTTAGAGAGAAAGGAATAAGTTCGAATACTGAAAAGGATAAATATTTAACACCAAATATTTAACTTAAACTTCAAATCAAGGTCGTTGACTGATTTTTGATTGGATGTCTTTACTTTACCCCTGTATTTTCGACTAAAAGACAGTTTTTCGATTTTGATTTCTATTTCAGTTCGATTAGTAGCTACAGTTCTCCGCGCTGTGTACCAAAATAATGATTTCATATTTCTTAATTGGATAGTTAAGTAACGGTTTCTATCAAGTACCATGCTATGCGTACGACAATCAATTTTGTACATTTAACAATGCTTAAGCGAAGAAAATCTAAAAGAGAGTTGGTGATATTTTCTTCACGTAAGCCCGTTCAGACCACAGACCTTTCTAGTTTTCGTAGTACTTAACTGCTTTAAGAGTTTAGAAAATTAAGAGTCAGTACTATGGATTAGAATTATATAATTCACCACGGTGATGATAAACCTAGCCTTATTGGTTTGAAATAGTTTAGCGCAGTCTGACCTTGCTGTAAACTAGAAAGATCTGTGGTAAAAAATCAAACGGAGTTGAATATTTTTCCACTTTGAAAGGGATTTCAGAATAAAATTCGTATTAACCGGTGATTATATCGAGCGAGATTAGTATCTCAATGCCAGCCTAATTCAAACCTTTGAACCACTGATGGGTTTAAAACTATTTTTCAAAAGTTGAAACATAAGAAAATTTCTAAAGAAGTTGATCCAGTTATAACTCGAGTTGATAATTATAACTATTTCAATCTCAGTTTAAGCGTAGAATCATACTGTAAGCCGCAGCATCGTGTGAACGTTCATGCTGTCTAGCCAAGGATAAAATCAGCAATAATCGATCTTGTTCTATTAGTTTTCTTCTCTAAACTCGAAGTGAGTTGTCAATATCGTATTCATCTAAATTAATTTAATGAATTAAAAACAAAATTGACCAAATTTATTGTTATATTCTCGTTTTTTTCTTCATCAAACTCAATAAATCTTAAACAAAACCTGCGACTATTCTTGATCTTCTATCCTAACCCGTAACTCCTCAATACATACTGATAATGCATCTAGTTTATTTTGAATGACTTCCAGTCGTTGAAGATGAGTAGCTAGTTTGTCATACACGATATCGCAAATTTTGTTCGCATTAGGCACTTGATCACTAACCGAAAACCTTGAGAATATTAGCTGGCACCACTTAATAATTTTTCATCATCGATACAAATAAAGTTCTTATTTGGTAAGTGTTAAACTATTAGATGATGAACGAATCAATCTACCTGTTTGCTCTTGAACCATGTTTTAGAAACAACTGATTACTTAAGTATTAAGAATTATATACAAATATTAAGCTATATAGCTGCGAGATATATACAGTAGGAGCTTTGCATGCGCAGAAGTTTTGGCACTAAAAACAAATTTGCTTCAACAGACAAACAATTTTTGTTTTCTTCCATTTTACAACCCTATTATGTGACGCAAAGAAAATAAAAATTTCATAAAATAAGAACGGAAAAAAATTAGGAGAAGTACGATCAACTGGAGTTATAACTATCAATTCCAGGTTATAACTCCAGTTGATAGTGTTATAACTATCAACTTGGGTTGATCGTTATAACGCCGGCAGATAGTTATAACTATTTGAAATTTTTGACCAAAATTTAAATTAGTTATAACTAGTTCTAACTCCAACAAGTTATAACTAAGGCTGTTTTAAACCCATCAGTGCTTTGAACACTTCAAGAAGAACTTATTTAGAAAATCTGAAGCAGTGGTGATCGATAGTGATATTTCAGAACTTCATTCGATAGTATCATTTGCTTCTTTTATATTATCTAAAAGCCGTTTGAAGTGCTACGATAAAACTTTGTGAAAAAAACGAAACATTGGTCAAAGGACGTCAATAGAAACGTTACAATTCGTGTAATGACACAACATTTTCTGTCATATTTTAGATATTTATTATTTATTTAGTACATTTTTGTGACTTATATAACTAACAAACTATGAATACTGAACATTCAACCAAAATGCCAAAACCATTTGATAACGATCATGCATTGCACAATAATTTGTCAAGTTCTTCAACGGCATCATCCATTCCATCATTCGCAAATAATCAACAATTCGAATTGCGTGAAGATGATCGTTTAAAACAAGAGGAAGATTATCGTCAAGGTACGTTTTATCAGTTAATCACTAATAATTTCTTTACGTTCATTATAAATTTTTCTTTTAGAATTGATGAAAGTGCAAGATGAAATTGTTACATTGAGACAAGTATGTAGAAAAACGTTTGTTTGAAAATTTATTTATATTTCAAGAGTCTTTTGTAGGTTCTCGGTGCTAAATTAAAACGTGAACACGAATTAAAACAATTATTAGGAGTTGGATTTGTTGATGATCTGAAACAAGATTTAAATGAAACATTAAACGATATTAGATCTACACAAGCTTATCAGAAAACAGCAGAAACATTAAAAACAGCTTCTGATAAATTAACACCAACGATACAAACTGTGAATACAACATTTAAAACAAAATTAGGTTCATTGCGAAGTAGTACGTATGCTCTACTATGAGATGTACATCGGCCATTAAATATTATTTTTCTACTTAGATGCCTACTTCAAGACATTTGAGGATAAACTGGGTTCTGGATTGACTGCTGTTAAAACAAAAATGGCCCAATCAAAATCAGCAATGAGTTTTAATGACGCTGATGGTGAACATCTATCGGGTGGTGTTGATGATGAAATGCATACACGTGATGAATCGTTGATTTTCAATAACACAGGTGATTCATTTCTGGATAGTAGCAGCGCAAGTGGTCATCACCCGCCTGGTTCCAGTGGAAAATCACCATTGCTAAAATAGACGTCTCAAACTGACAGGCACAACAATAATACTAACACTGTCTTTTAGGGGAAGTATTTGCCCTTTGTTTCTTTCTCATCTTATTGTATGTTGGGTGTTGTTATCTTTCTTCAAAGTATAAAGTTTTATAATTTATAATGACAAAATCTTGTATGTGTTTTATATACAGATAACACGTGAATTGCAGTTGGTCTCTCTTAAAACTCAATTTATTAAATTATTTTCTCGTTAAAAGCTGTTATTTGCCAACGGTCAAATCTTTTTCTTTCTACGTCGCATTTGCTGAATTCTTGTACGAAAAGGTAACGTATAGCTGTGTGGATTCATTTTGATTTATTTGGTCTATTACTATCTGATCTCTATTTGTAAATATGTATATTACTGATAGTATCCATAGTAATAGCGAATAAATATAATTTTCTCAACTATTCCTTATTTATTGATCTGTTATTGTTATTGTTGCTCTTACTTTTATAAAACAATCTATTGTGTATTGTTGATGCTGTTGTTGTCTTATTATTTTTCCTGGGGATTTAGCGCGTTCACTCATTTTTTACTTTATCTAAAGTTTTACTCTAATCATTATTGGTTATTCCTTTTCTTTTCTCATCTTTAACTAATTGCCATTGTCTGTCTGTCGTGATTTCGTAGCTATCCTAAGCTTTTTTTTCTATAGTTTTCCATCTGCATATACTATATCAAAAGAACTATTTAAAGATATTTTTTTCTGTTCTTTCTTTTATTTCAACTAATAAAATTTTCGAAAATTGCTACAACCTTCTAAGTGGCGAAAAAACTAAATCTATCATAGTAACGGATTTACAGGTAGAAGTACGATTATAGCATCTTGTAACCGAAATTTTCATGCTTCCTCAATTAACACCATCATGCTCTTCAGAAAACTTTTCTTCAATTACAGTTAATTCACCCAGAAAGTTTTGAGATCTGTCACTAACCGAGAACTTATGGACGTTTTTCAACTCTGCAGTTCAACATGCAATAAGTAGTATCAATAGAAGTTAATGGGATAATCCTTAACACAGGTTTATGGTGAAGTCACAGGAAGACTCTTAGGCGAATTTTCAGCTGGGATCGTGCGATCATGTGTTTCTAAGATTAAGTAAGAAACACTTTTACCGTCATGTTTTTTATATGAAATATGTACATTCGTATGTCATTAAAATTAAGTGGGAAATTAACAGCCTCTTTGTTTATAAATGATTCTGAAACAAAGTTGTACGCGATTCTAAGAAAGTTCTAAGTACAAGAAATTAACACAATCTGTTATTAGATTACTTACATGTAGCATCCATCTCGTTAGGAGCATCTAAATGTAAATACAATAATGAAAACTCTGTTTTAGATGGGTACTTGGCATCTTGAAGTAGTCAAAATGGCACTTTATATTAGTTTTCCTATCACTGCAATGTTCATGTTTAGTCGTCCAGAATTATTCAAAGATAAATTAATTGAATCGAGAAAAAAATACCATCCACCTCCAAATCCTGAACGAGTAAGTCAAATTTCTAGAAAAAGAATGAACAAGATTTCATATAAAAATGACATTGTGCGAATATTAAAAGTTTTTCTTGTAGGTGAGTTTCTAACTACGCCTGTATCTAAATACTACTTTTATTTAATTTGACTTAAATAAATGTTATAACTTTCCCCTTTTTCCTGTAGGATGAATTGGTGAAGAGTATGTTAGAGAGAAAACGATTAAGAGAAGAAGAGAAAGTTTTGGAACAGATGTATGCATATCAAAAGAAACAACAAAAAACCATAAATGAATGAACCATAGTCCTATTATGATCGACAAATGTCGAATTCCCATTTTTTTGTATACGATATTTTTAGTCGACACCTACGGTTATTTTTTGTACATGTTTTTTCTAAGAAGTTATGTCGTTTATAAAATAAAATAAACGAAATTTGTTTATTTGGTATAACCTTGTTTGTCATATACACATTAAGTGAGACAAGACATATTTATCCATATTAACTTGACATTATTTTTATTCGATTCGAAATGAATACTTTATCCTCTGATCGTCTGTCCAAATACTTTGATTCAACTAATACACAAGTGGGAATAATGGAAATTAGAATCTTATATCCTATGTCTAAACAATTCGTGTTTTTCTACCGAGAGTCGAAGTTTGATAATTTTATATCCTGAACTAGATGTATGTAAACTATGAAATCGATCAGGTTATATATCCAAAATGGAAATGTATTCCAAAGATATTCTATTCAGATACGTAGTGTAATCTGGATATTTATCCCATTTGAAATATAGATTATGCCGTAGCTACAGTTTGATGTGAGTGACAATGATACAAAGTCACGAGAGTATTTTATTTTCACGTCCTCTGGGTATACTTTAGAGTATTTTGTTTTCAGATAATTTGATCGACGATATTTATCGAACGAGCTAATTTTCTCTATTCTTAATGGACGAAGGAATAGCAGCAGTTATTAAATATCTAGGTATATATTCTGTTCGAACAAGAGTTTTTTCTTTTATTTCAGTTTTTCGTTAACATTTTTTTATTTTCTAGAACAACGTCCTGAGATCGATCATGTTATGGTCAAAGATAAACCACCATGTTTTATTGATATAATTCAACGATGGGAAGAAGTATGTACGCGCTACTTTTAGAAATCAAACTATTAAAATTTTTATACTAGTATTTTTTCACATTTCTTGAACCATCTGTTCATTTTTCTAGAAGAATTCCTGTCACCTACCAAATGATCTCAAGCAGTTTTATCTTATGTCCGATGGTATGGAAATAAAGTGGCTAGTAAAAGCAGAAAGTAAGTAAACTCGTTAAGGTACATTGTTTTCTTTAAGTCATATATTTTATTTTTTACTTAAGATAGTGCGCCTGTTTTCATAGGAAAAATGTTTATAAATGGTATAATTGATTTAAACCGAATTGGTTTCTCAAAAAATGCCAAAGGCATAACATTAGATGATCTGAATGATTTTTCCGTTAACGGTAGGAAGATATTTCATTCATTTTTAAACATCATTATAATTAATTTTAGCTGTAGGTTATTTTTCTAGATGTTACGCACTATCCGTTGTTTAATACTGAAGAAAATCGTATTTTTGAACTTGATCCATGTGATGGTAATGGAAGAGTGAGCCTAGTAATTAATGCAGACGTATGTTGATTTTTCGTGCAAAGAATGTAGACATATTCACTTGTAGTTTTATTAATACGATAATGAATTCCTTCATTTGGTATCATTTGAGTTGTAGTCATCCAAAAGTAGCATTTGGTTTTTGGATCGTTCACTGAAATTCCATCATCTAGCCGATACATTTACGGAATATTATCGTCTACTCCTATTGCATTGTGGCCTACCATTTTGGCATTATAATTATACGGATTTTGGTATACCACCCTATATACTGGTAAACAATCGATGAAGCTAAGAAATATATAAAAAAATGATTGTTCTTTGCATTTATAGCATTGGTATTATATGCTTGTTCCAGCATTGTTCACAAATTCAAACAACAATTCAAATGAGAATGATCAAACAACAAAATCGTCGTCGTTAATCGAGTTCGATCCAGAAAAAGTTTTTCAACGAAAAAATGCGGTCAAGTATGCAACGTTTAATAAAAAAAACAAATTTTTTTCCGAAAGTTCATCAATCAAGTGTCACAGATGCTTGATTTGCGGTAGATAAGCTATGCAGACTGACTACCTCGCTTCAACTTACTCGGCTTGAACAGAACGATATAATATCTACATTAGTCACATCGTTTATTCGCTTTAATGCTCATTTTGTTGAATCTTAATTAGTAGGACAAATTTTCCATTTTTTAAGGAAGACATCTTATCTCTTTTCTTCATCATAATCTAAATTATTACCTATCTCTCATTGATGACACCTATAAACAACAACTTCTTAATAACTGATGTTTCCTTCCCATTAAATAAAATAAAAGACACCTTGACTGAAACGATATCTTTGTACATACAATTTGTAACTGACAGAAGAAAAAATAGATCGTTTAGGTTCCTATAATATCAGACGACCCGTTCACTAAACTTTTCAACTAATGATGAAAAAAGTACTTTATAATTCAAAAATTATTTTTAAGAAATACAAAAATCGCCTCGTCTGTACAACCGCAGCAAAATTATCCACAACAACTACCGGGTGTTAGAAGCGCTACACAAAATCGAACCCGAAATACTAAGCTGACCAAAAGGTTATATTTCAGTCTAACGTAAAATTTTATCTTGATTTATACTCTGTGTTTCTAGTACAAATCGATCATCTTCAGTTCCAAGAGGCAACGAAAGAAATCAATAATTTCAGATATGAAATTCGTTTTTGTTTTAGTAATATTTTCCAAAATATTTTTTTATCATTTTGTACAAAATAAAGAAAACTTTTTATTGTTTTATTTGAATGTCTTAATACTATGTTTACAATATTTTGCAAACAGTAACTGCAGGCTTTGTAAATATCCTACTTTTTACTAAAAACATTCTACTTTCGGGATTTTATCCTACGTTTCCTACTTTTTCAGGTTATTTCATTTTTCTAGTAAATTTTTACGTAAAAAAATTTGGCTGTTCTAGGTTTTTATCAGTTTTCATTTTATTAGTAACACCATGATGTATGACTTTCATGTGTTTACTTTTTTGATATTTTATCTCAAATATTTTAGTTCTCTATGTTAATTTGCCCGAAAAAAAAATCATATGGTCTATTATGAATGCACTTTTTTATAATCAAAAGATGAAAAATTTAATTCTTTGCAAAACTATACATTCAGTTCTAACATTCCTCAATATAACATTCAGAATATTAAAATTCCAGTTTTCAAAACTTCTTCACGTATTAATCTATTCAAACATATCGAGCAAAAAATTCGTTATGGTTTGAAACAAAGCACATTAATATATTCCGCATGCGAGTTCGTCTTCCCTTCATCATGTTTTCGTATTCATAATTTGAAGGAAATATACTGATAATTAACTTTAACTTACTTAATTAACGTATTCTTGAATTGTGAAAAACGAAAAAATAAGAAAGAGAAGTGGAACTAATGCACTAAAGTAGACGCCATTTTTTGTGGGGAAAAACGCCGATTAATTTTCAAAAGTATCTTCTGTTTAAGACTTTTTGGTTTCGTATACTGCATACATAAAAAAAGTGGTTATAGTTTCCTGCTGTTTATGTTTTTTTTGTTTACTTTGTCAGTTGCAATAGAATATTAAAAACGTGCAAACTCTTTACCGAAGATTCTTAATTTATATATTCACTGAAAATGAAAAATATATATGAATTATAGTTAACGGATCTCATTATACCCAAGCAGTGGACAGTTTAAACGTTTCCTCGCCTTTTTTCACACATTCGACATTTATTCTACTTTCTGATATAAATTCTACCCATAACGGAGTTCAAAATCCTTCTTCTACTCCTACTTTTTGATTTTTAATAATACGAACCCTGTAACTGTTATTATGTTGTTGTTGTTTTGTTTTCTCTAGATCTAAGAAACTGCAATCATGAATGAGATTGAACATCTTACTGGAATTTATCATGAAAAACAAGAAGGAGCTTTGTAAGACGATCTTTATGTTTTCTTTTAATTAATCTCTTCTCACTGGTTTTTCTTTTTCTAGATGTGCACAACACGCTTTAAACAATTTGCTTCAAAAAGAAATTTTTTCCGCTATTTCACTAGCCGATATTGCAAAGTAAATTTGTAAAACTTTTTGTCGGACATTTTTTTATTTTTAAATATTTTCTAGGCAATTGGATGATGATGAAAATTTATTTTTATCCGGTGCTGAGTCACACCATCAACAACCACACATACGTGAATCACAGAATATGGATGATACAGGATTTTTTTCTATTCAGGTTTTACAACGTGCTCTTGAAGTATTTGACATCGAGCTAATATCTTATAACAGTTCAGAGGCAATTGCTGAACAAGCTCGGCAAACGCCAACAAATATTACAGCTTATATATGTAATTTACGTGAACATTGGCTAACAATTCGACGTTTTGGCTTACAATATTTCGATTTAAACTCGATATCAGCTGTACCGAAATTAATCTCGAATACATATTTATCGTTATATTTAGTGCAATTACAACATAGTGGATATAGCATATTTATTGTTAATGGAGTTTTACCACCCTGTGTAGCTGATGAGCGTTTATCAGAAGCGCCCGTGGATCCAAAACTTTATAACCAATTAACTGAACGTTTAGCCAATTCCAAAGCTCTTGTTCCATCAATGCCATTTGAAGAATCAACAACACAAACGTTCAATGATGATGACGATGAAGATTTAAAACGTGCATTAGAAGCTAGTGTCCAACATGATAATGCTCAAGATGAGGTGTTACAAAAAATATTACAACAAAGTTTATTTGATGCACAAAAATTTGGTAATACACCAAATGACGATTATCTTAATCAGCAATTATTGGAGCAAGCAATAGCTGTTAGTTTAAACAAAGATTCTTCTACAGCTTCAAATACAGAAGAACAAAAACCGACCACCACTACTACCATAGCAGTTCCTGCAGAACAACAACAACAACAACCAACTATTGAAGAGTTACGTTTAAAAAGATTACAGTTTTTTGAACAACCAAAGAAAGAAAATACCACCGAGGAAAAAGAAGAATCAAATACCGATAAGTGTTAAGTACATTTCTTTTTGAATACTCGTATACTCCTGAGAATAATCATTCTTTTTGTTAATGTGGTCAAAGTAAAGTGCTCATCCAATTACTTTTTCTTTCTTAATCAATGCAGTTCACACTCAGAAGACGTGTTAGATTGCATGTGTTATAATTTAATGTCTTTTCTTTTTCTTATTTTTGTCTGTACCAATGCTGTTTCTATTCTTACTACTTTTTGTTCTTTTTTTTTATGAGGATCATCTGTGATGTATTTTTCTTTAAGAATGTATGAGAATATAGATGATAAATTACAAAAAACAGGAGTCAGTTTCTTCTTCTGTCGGGAATTCAACAAATAATCAAGTCATTCTTGCTGAATGTTTAGAAAAATTTTGAAGTAAAAAGAGAGTTAAATATACCTGGGGAGAATCTTCGTTTTGAATAAGCATAAGAGCCATTTCACGGAAAGCGCGATTTACACCGCTCAATCGATATTCGAGCTTTTGATTCAAAATTTTAGCTTGGATAAAGGCAACATATTTAAATTTTTTAACCGAAAAGTGCTTTCTTCTGGAGTTATAGCACTTTTCGTAAAAGCTCCAAAAGCTCTAAAAGATCACCAAACGTGCTATGTATCAACAAAATTTGCATTTTGTAGACATCATATCTCGGTCTAGGAAGTTGATCGAGAGCTCGTGGTTGCAGCATAAGCAGTTGAAATCGACTTCTAGGTTCTCAGACAAACTTTGACTGAATTATATACAGAGATTGCTACTGAGTTTCGCCCGATCCATATTCAAAATGTACGGGAAGAAAATCTCTTACATTATTCATACCGCGTATCAGTTAAGAAAGAATTGAATATTGCATAATCAGTTATACAATTTTACATGCGGCATGAGGACAGGATGGCTTGATTTTGTGTTGTTTGCAAAAGTAATGAGTTTTGTTGCTGTTTAATTCTGAATTGTATTGTAAATAGCTTCAGCGTCCGGTTATGACTTATTAGTATAAACTTTCACTAAATTTTTCTGTTAACATTTTTCGTTAGGTGGCACAAACTTCTTCTACTTGAAAGCCCTTGAAGAATATTTCGTGGTTAAGTATGACGTATCAACTCATTATTAAATTCAAGTTAAGTGTGATATACTTACGAATATCTGCTCAATGGAAGTGTTAGAGATTATATAAAACTCCCAAATAATGTCTATAACCTTTAACATCAAGTTCTGTTTATACGCAAAAAATCACCCCTTTTTTTATTCTGAAGCAAAAAATATACATTTGATCTAGTTTGGTTTATACAAGAAATATAAATAATTAAACAGTATCTTATAGTCTGATGCAGACTTACAGTTATCGAACCATGTAAAAAACAAAATATGACACAGTAAAATATGTTTACTACAAAAACCGTTGTCCATTAAACAAAATATGACACAAAAATACAAGATAAAAGTGAAAGTTAACTTTAGTCACCTTCCATAGCCAAAAATAAACATATTAAAGGTAGGATAGAAGACGAACACAAAAAGCCTGAGTAAAATTAAAGTGTCAAAAAGCGCCAATACTTATTTATAAAACTTGTTCAACGTCGTCACTTTGAGTAACTGGCTTTTCCTGAACGTTTTCATTTAGTGATAAATCAATTTTGACTTCTTTCTTCTTCTGTTTCGTCTCACCATTATTGGAATCATCATCTTCACTTTCTTGATCACTCAAGATCCGTTTTCTTTTCCTCGAAGAGACAGGTAAAGATGGACTCGAATCATTACGTTTACGCAATGTACGACCAGCTTTGACATAACCTATAGAGAAATGAGCTAAAAGTTTAAGTATAGTCCCACAGAGAGATTCGATCAATAATACTGCGCGTATATGGGAGAATTTTTTTTGCACTTGTGACCATGCGTAAATTGTTCGAGCTTGTGAAAAATTTTCCGTGGCATTTTATTATTCGCTAAGATTTTTTCATGTGTGAACTTCCATGAAGATATTTATGTTTAATATTGCAAATGAATGATCCCGAATCAGTGAGATTTACTCGCTATAGCTACAGAATTTTGGAGGAAACCACAAGTACTAGTTCGTGAATTTTTGACAAAATTTCCCGATGAGTTGGGCATAAATTTGTGCTAATACTTTTCCTTCTCTGTATATATCTTTACCTTGGATATTTTCTGTTGTTCTTTCGGAAATATCCGCTAATTCTTTTTCACCGTCGCACTTTTCTCTATAACGTTGACATTCTTTCATGTTAAGACCACCTTTTGTTAAAAAAATGGAAAATTAACATTACGTGGGATACATAGATTAGTTTTGAAATGACAAACCTGTATAACCTGCTTTTTCAAATAATGATTTTAAATATTTAATTTTATCTTTTATGGATGGATGTTGTTCTAATTCAGCTTTTTTAACAATCAAGCGAATGCCCGATGTACGCAATAATTTTTTCAAATGATCAATTTGATTATTACTGTCGTCCACATTCTTTTTTTCTTCTTTCTTAAGGTAAACAAAATATAGCAAGTAATTCTCCAATCTTAATCTAGGAAACAAAACAAATAAAACGCAGGAATGCTAAATACGAGATCGATACTAGATTTAATTTACATCAATTTTTGAAAACTGATATCATATATTAGTACCTTAAGAGGAGTCACATAAGTAATTAGTAACCTGTCATCATCATCATCGTTATTTTCTTGTGATGTTTTTGATTTAGTTGTTCGTTTTTTTTTACCATTTAATAGAGACTTTTTGGACACTTTCGATTTATTAGTCAACGGTGGTGCTATTTCTAGTTGTTCGTTCTCATTCACTTCGACTCGCTTTACGACAACTTTACATGGACGAACTTCAAATTCTTGGGCTGATGCATCTTTCGATGTTTCATCAACATTATCATATGGTGTTTCTTCTTTCGTCGCAATTACAGCTTCTTCTTCTTCTTTCGTCGTAATTACAGCTTCTTCTTTCGTCGCATTTACAGCTTCTTCTTCTTCTTTCGTCGTAATTACAGCTTCTTCGTTCGTCGCAATTACAGCTTCTTCTTCTTTCTTCTTTTCATCATCCTCATTCTGATGTTTAAATATCGGTGTTTCACTTATTGATCGTTGTCGTTGTAAATTAACATTTTCATCATTGAAATTTAATTTTCTATTTGATCTAATTTGTTTAGATGAAACATCTTTGATTAAAGCATCCAATGTACTTGTTTTACGTTTAACAGTTGATGCATTATATCGTTTACGATAGGATGTTGAACGTTTCATTATCCAATCGGACGATATTCCACAACTTCGCATATTTTGTAAAAATAACGGTGACAGTGTTTTTGAAATTTGTTTATTTGTTATTATATTTTCTTCGCGCGTACGTCTTATCACACTAGCACCATCCAATTTATTATCTTCTTCACGCACATCCTTTGATTTTGAAACTTTGATATTGTCCAACAATTTTTTCTTTGTCGGTGTCACATCATCATTACTCGGTTTGAGTTTAACGTAAGAAATTAATGGCATATCGTCTTCATCGTCACTTTCTTCTTCTTTGGATTTTTTTTTCTGTAACAAATCAATAAAAGTAGAATATAGTTACTCTAATGTCCTCATAGCAAAATCTCTCACCTCAATTTCTTCAACGACTTGCACAACAACATCTTTTAACTGATCCAATTCTGTTGAATGTTGTTGAATTGTCTCTCCAACTTTTGTACAATTTAAATCGACTTCTTGCCGAATAGTGAGTTCTCTAGAGGAAAAACAAATGTAGATTTGATCGTATATATTAAGAAATAAACATACGTTGGATCAGTTTGTTGCTGAACAATTTCATAGACTAATTTAACATCAACCATGATACTGTTTAGTAAAACACTGTTAAATAAAAGTTTTATCTAAAAATGAATGAATTAAAAAATCTTTTGCCAATTCACATATTCATAGGATTTCCCGTATATCATGATGTATATTTTCCTTTTATAAAAACTTGACACAAGTTACATATTTTCTTTCACAGAGTACGTACGCATTTCCAAATCAGAATAACACTCTTGTCTAAATTATCAAAGCCTTGACATGTACAGTATTATTGTGTCCATGAGACATTTTAGAACTTGAGTTCAAATTTGGTGTCTCTAAAAATCCATCACAAACTTCTGACAGAATAATTATGATTGTGTCAGACTGTACACTGTAATCTTGAATTAATTTTCAATTTATAGAAAATCAACTGGAAAATCGCTGAAACATTTCTAGTGTACAGAAATTCCTCACCGATTCTCCCACTGTATAAAAATAAAATCGTCTTGAATTTCCATAAATACGAATTTCTATATATAATTTTCACGATTGATGTCGCTTGAACGGACCAATCAGAAACTAGAAATGTGTATCAAAGAGGCAATCCCATAGCCATTGCGACTGCCATGGAAGGAATTTCTAGCGCGAAAGAGGTGAAGATAAGTCACCACCAAATCCTATCACCAAATCGCTGCCATCAACGTCAAAACACGTAGAATCTGGTGACTTGATGATAGGATTTGATGATGACTTATCCTCACCCGCGAAAGAGCGAA
>CAJNOQ010000979.1:0-38093 GCA_905250885.1 Didymodactylos carnosus | reverse complement strand
TTGACTCTGCCCTGCAGGGCACCGACACCATTTGGCGAAACACGACTATTAATGAGCGTTCAAGTATATAGTGAGAAAGTTAATCGCTCTTCTCTCTTATAGACATCCCACAGACATGACCGAGACTGTGAGAGAAATGTCTATCACGTTTGTGACGGGTCCAGTAGAGCATCGCAGGGCATCTGTACAGGGTTACCAGAAGTGCTAAGTCATGGAGGACGGAGCAAAGAAATTGTCATGGTGATTCTTTGTGCCGTCCCCCATGAGTCACCAGTTCTGGTAACCCTGGTCGTTCGGCCTTAATTTGTTTGGAATTATAATATATTCGAAGATTCAAAAAAATTCTGTAAACACAAACGTCTAAAAAACTACACGATGCCTTTTTCTATTTTAACTTTTACCAAAACTGTCTTGCGAGCTGGTATCATCTTTCATCGTATTCATCTTTCCTTATGATGAACAATTATATGTGACAGTTGAGGAATACCATAATCAACAGAATGAAATCCGAAAGCGGCAGAAGGAACACAGGCGATCTATTATTGTATTTGATCTACTTCCAACTTAGCGCTCAATCCACCCATGGTTGTCTCATCCTAGTTCAATTAACTGCATCTGTTAATGTTCAGAAAACCGGTAAGAAATGGTCCATTTAGGGCGTCCACTAGTTGGTTTTTAACCGTCAACTAATAGTCTAGAAACATCCAGTTAATGGCAATATGTTCTGCATTTTTACTTTTATCACTTAACGACCTGTTTCTTCGCCATTTTTCTTCCAAATTATTCCCTATTTTATTTTGCTATCGCTACTACTATACCAGCGACTTTTTTCAAAGAAAATTGTAAATCGATCATTTTTTTGACGTGAAACAGGTTAAGGTATGCGATGTAAAAACGGAAACGAGACACTTGCACCGTTCTAGAGCACCATTAACCACACCGTTTTTGATCATTTGAGTTATACTTGTCATGAATGGATAACGGTCACGTCCGAAATGTCGGGAGATGAACCTATTCAATTCAATGGGCGTAATTCGTCTCGATTTAAACACGTTTGCGAATCGACGGTATCGAATCGATACCGTCGACATTGTCCCTTTTTGGAAAAAAATGGCCATTGGCAAGTTTCAAACCAGAATGATGCTCATATCTCACTTTCTGGTAGATGCCATCTTATTTCTTATCATAATCCGTGTAATGTTATATTTCGAAAGTAGGAAGATTTTTTATATTTGCATTTCACTTCTGTCCACATGTCTCCTACTGTAAAAGTCATTCCAAATTATCTTGACTGTATACATACTTTCCATAAAGCCACCGTAGGAATTTTTGTGTTTGTTGTAGGAAAAAGAATAGTTAATTGATAGCTGTTATTTATTTCCTTGTCTATCAAACTAGAGGTTATTACTAATGGAAATATTTTCTCGTCTATAATTAACTATATTAGACGAAAAACACAATAACTGCTTTTATCTAAGAACAATCATCAGCAACAATGGATTCTAAATCTTTTGCTATCGGTAAGTAGAGATATGCCCGGCCGCGATTTGTTGAGTCTTATCCTCGTCCTATCCTATTTGTATATTGCCCTATCTTATTTCAGGTCCTGATTTTGTGAAAAACTCTCGCGCCTTTTTCCACTTTTTCTAATGAGAAGTTTCGTACTATCTATATAAAATCTATAAAAAGAAACGCAAGGAATGTCGATAAAATTTGTAGCCGCAATTAAAAATTCATCCTGGTTTTGAATTAAATTTGTCAGCAAGCGCGGATTTGTGTGTAACTAATTGTCTGTGTTACTAAAGATGTGCAGCTTAACCGATTATTAACACCTGACCTTTATCCTATAAAATTTTATTAAGCTCCAGTCTCATTACAACTGGTAGTTGATCATGCAAACCAAACTTGAAGTTTGTGTCTTTGTTGAGACTTGATAAAAAATCTTATTAGCAATCGCTCACTTACGGTGTCAACTTACGCTAGGAAATAATCCATTTTTTGATGCGACGCATCACCACCATCTTGTTATAGAGATTGTACAATATCCTATCACGAAACCGACAAATTTTAAAAACTTGTTCGGTCAAAACCGATTGCAGATTCGCCTTCTCCATTGTCAGTTATTTGGTACGTGATAACTTTTGGATCGGGGTACTTAAGAAAAAAGTTTTCTCATGGTCTTGCTCAGTAATTTGTCAAAAAGTTACATTATAGAACCAAAGCAAAACGATATCAAAAGATTTGTCTGAAGTACCTCGATCCAAAAGTTACCACGCATCAGATAATCGATTATGGAGAAGACGAATCTGCAACTGATTTTGATTATCTGGCTGAGAAAAAAAATTAATTATTTAAAACAATATTGTTAAATTTTGTATTGTAAATATTTTCCACACATTTCTCCATCGGTCTAGGCAAGAACTAAATTTTCAGGATGAATGGAGAATAGACAGGAAATTTTGTAATAATAATCACGTGCTCAAAAATTAAACAACATTTTTTTAAGTAATTAATTTTTTTCTCAGCTAAATAATGTAAGTAAGCTAAGAAAACTTCAGAACATATACTCCGAAGTATCCTCGACAAACTGGAAACGCTAGAGGAAAATCTAAACGGGGGATCCCCCCCTTAATATCAAATACCTGAGGTAATAATTTTTTTGTTGTTTACTTAGTACTCTCATTGGTAATAGTAGCGGCGATGACGCTCTGTAATGCCGACACTGACGCATGGTTTGATGAATTCTTATCCAGATTGAAAGAAGACCAATTAAATGCGCAGAACGAGTATGCCAACGAACTCAATGGTCCCACTGATTTCGTTAAACGCGACGATACCATCGAACTGTTCAATTTAATTCATAAATTTAATCAGCATGCCAAAGGTACAAGGCTCATTCTTCTTGGAGGAACTTGCAACCACTATGGGTGTTCGAAGTGCGGCGTGTGTACCGCTTACGGATGTCCAGCGTGTTTTCCCAACACCAGTGGTGGCACATGCAATCGATACGGATGTGCATCGTGTGGTGAATGTAGCGCGTACGGCTGCCCGAAATGTGGACCAGGAGCAATGGGAGGATCGTGCAATACCTATGGCTGCTCCGATTATGGTGTATGTAACGCTTACGGTTGTCCGTAGAAATGCCACTAAATAAAATACTTTTCAATAAATTTTTTTGAGTTTTGTGTTATAACTTTGATAAGAAGTATAAGTTATTGGCTACGAATCTTTTGACTTACAGTATAGATAAAAACATTATTAAAAAGGACTTTAGCTTATGTTGATATCTACGAAAAAAGTTACCTTACACCCATCAAATGCTTGTATTGATGAATAGTTTTTCAAAAAAATGATTCGAATAAGTATCTCTGACGCACATTACGACACCGCTGGACGTAGATTTACTACTTAATGTTAGAAACATCACGTCCTACAAATTCATAATCAGAAAAATAACCGCGATTCAAAGAAAATACCGCGCGGTTACTTTTGCGTTGACACAGTGATAACCTCCCCTGCAAAAAAATATTTTATCGGCACTGGTTGTACACGGGTGCGCACCGGTGCCGAATAATTTTTTTCTGGGCACCGATGCGCATCGGTGCCAGAAACAATGAAAGATCTCGCACCAGTGTCGAAGTTTTGTTATCAATCACCGCTTTGGTTTGTCAATTTCTGTCTATATTAACATCACAATACTACTACTTCTAATATGTCAAATGTCTTTCTGATTTCATCTTTTCCTTCTCATAAGAGAAGTGCCAAGGCAATGCCGCATGGTTTTGGCATGTCGATGTGGTACTGATCAGAGCCGCATTCTAATACAAAATTCAGCATAAACAACCATAATAAAAAACTAATTAAATAAATTTCAGTGCTCGAAATCGATGCGGCACTGATTTTTGCCAGTGCGGCACCCATGCGGTACTCTTTCGGCAGAAATATATCGGCACTGGTGCTCACGGATGCCAATCGGCACTGGTTCGGCACTTGCTTGGCACGGGTGCCAAGCAAGTGCCAGTAACCGATGGCATGCCATGCGCACCGGTAGTACCGCACTGGATTTTTTTTTTATAGGGTCACGATTTACCGGGTTGATAAACGGCAGTATTTTGCCGGTATTGAGTATGGTATGGGTATATTCTGCTTTTCTCGTTTATTTGATCACTTTTTATCACCAAAATGACCTAATACATTCAAACAACGATATTAACATATAACAAATGAATATATATATGATCATTCTTTTGCTTTGGTTACGAGATCAAAAGAGCACATGCATAAATCGAAACATCGGAATTTAAAAATAAAATAAAATGATTCACACTGCTGCTGTTGTTATGCTTTTTCTATTAATATTATTTTCCCATAGAAAGTTTTTTCGCCATTTTGTTCGAAAAATTTTCTTAAACATTTGACAATACGTCTTGTCAAAAATAGAAAATCTTCTGAACTATAGAGTGTGCTGAGTACGAAAAAACACTTTTCCGCGATGCTGCATGAACATTATTTTTCTGTCGGTGATATGATGAAACCCAAACTCTCTTTGACAATCCATAATTAGAAATGAAAAAAAGGTAATTGAATAAATTATCTCCGTTAGATCTAGTATAAAAATTCAGATGTTAAAATACTTAGGGGATGAGCTCTACCATTTAGCGCTGGATACGCCACTACTAGACAACAGCCTCTCGATCGGAACTGCAACTCTCAGAGTCACTGAAAATACTGCAGAACACATCCCGTGGCCGATGCTCCTATCTCTTACACAAATGGAACATGCAATAATGCCCCAAATGCGACTACGGGATCGAACAAACAATGGAGCAATAACCCACAGCTGTCCATCAAGATCTCTCAGCGGAGACATTGCCACGATCCGTCATCTCTTATCTGAAGCCATGGAATGGCTAGCAAAGTTGGATGTCGATTTCTAATATAGTTGCTGACCGCTCACACCACGCCACACGAAAGAACAAAATCTAAGATAAGCGAAATATGTCATTTGAAATGTAGCTTTCATAGTTGACAAATCATCTTTGATTAATATGATTCTATCCATGATACAAGATTCATGAAAAAATAGTATTGGGTACAGGAAGTAGGTAATCAATCAACAGTGATAAGTTGTTTACAAACTCAAATCACATACGATATTCCGAAAACATTTCTATTCTATTGCGACTTCTAATCTAACTAATGGATAGAGAAAATTGTTCTCTTTCGATCTGTGCAAGGTCGAGCTCGCGAAGGGATGATTTAAAATAATTCGAATCCGATCAACTCATCATCAAACGATTAAGGAAAAATAAATGGATAACTTTATGAAAAAAGCTTATTTCAATCAATTTTTGGGAAATTTCGGACTATATAGTTTTCATACGATTTGAATTGATAAAAATGCCAGATCTATAATGGGTCTTTTCATCGTAGTTTCAACCATATATGCAATAAGTCTCTCGAAACAGACTGAAACCTAATCTACGCTCGACAATACTGGATAGGTTTCAGTCTGTTTCAAAAGACTTGTTGCATATATGGTAGAAACTACGGTGGAAAGACCCTAATAAAGCTTTAAAAAATATATTCTTGTCAAAAAGAGCTTTATTTGTGCATTTTTCGAAGGATCGTTTTTAATAGATTTTCATAATAGAAAATTTGAACGTCAGACGAATGAAAAATCTGTTTTAATAATATATTGGATAGGATGGACTGCCTTTTTAAAAACATTGTTCATGGCTCCCGCTAGGAGTTTTCGTCGCGCAAGGATCATGGACGAGTCTTCTGGTTTTGCGGGGAGTCACTACGTACTATTCCAGCGAGGCTGAACTCTCAAAACCATGTCGGAATATGCGAGCAAGTCTGTAGTCGCGGCATGAATCCTGATCCAGAACTTATTCACCGTTTTGTTTTGCAGCCGAACTTATATAAAAGAACGAAAGAAACATGAGAAATTTTAGCCATTGCTTCCTAACTTTAGTTTTCGCACAGAGAGTCGTGTTCCCAAGAAGGAATGTGACCTTTCCGAGAGTCATTAATCCTGGGAATACCTGACAATAAAAAGAACTATTGTTGGGATCTCGCCGCTAGCAGTGTGAGGTACAATGTGATTGTCATGACTTATGTCGCAAAAAACTGTTTATTCCGAAATTGCTCTAAGGATAGTGAGTGGACTAAGAGTGTGAGTTAGATACGGTTTCTAGCTGACCGTAAGAAAACCGTAATCTTGAACCCCGACTCTTACCGCGATCGCGAGACATGATCTTGCCGCTAGTTCAGCGAGAATGTTGACTTGGGTAACTTTAAAAATGCTTCTTCTCTGCAGATTAAAAAGTGAGTTTTGATTAATTATGAGTGTATCAAGTGCTGAACATTATGAATTATTCCGTAATAAATATGTACTATTTTGTGGGTGTTCTATAATAAGATCAGTCTACAAAGATTTTTGTCGTTTCTTACAAACCGATGTTAAATTGACTGATCGAGATTTAAGAGCTACAGGCGTATTTACAGTATGTAACGTACTTCTCGATGGCGGTGCGTATGACGGTTTACGCAATCATCCTTTGTATTACGAAAAACGTGCATATTTTACCACAAATCATCTTGTCAAATATGTGTTTTTTACTCGTTGTTTAAATGATCGAGTAAAGGAATTAATAAAAGAAATTGACAATGACCCAGTAAAACCTGACGTTTTTGTGTTGAATTTAGGGTTATGGGATTTGAGCGTTTACGATGGTACAGTAACTGAATTAGAATACAAGAAAAATTTTGAAGAAGTATTCACGTTATTTCGCAAAGTATTACCAAAAGAAACCATTATCTTGTAGTGTAAGTACACTTTTACACTTAGGGAATACTCTTCCAAGAAGTTCCCGAAAATTCTTACCTTGACTTAATATTCTATGTGACTTGTCCTATAATATAAGCAATGTTCGAATCCTACCTATAGCATGTTTTTTTCTGTGTTCATGTATCGAAACCGTATTGGAGTTAGGTATAGGATACGTTGTTTTTTCAAAAAGAAGATAGGCATCAAAAATATTTTCGGAGTTCATTCAGATCAAGGAAAAAAATTTCGGGTCAGGTTCGGGTCAAATGAGTTGATCCGATTCGGTCTCTGCTATGGAACACATGTTTATATTTTGTTGCTGCAACGTTTTAAACATAAAAAGTGATTTTTCTCATTGATTTTCTTTATGATTAAAAACCTAAAGAGCTTATCACAAGGTAGGATAGGGTCAGAGGTGCCAAATTTTGCGCATTTTGTGGACAAATTCCAGAGTTTTAGATTTTTTCCGCAATTTCGTTTCAAGCATTTTCTGCTGTTTTTCACCTAAGTTAAACATTCGTTTAAACTTTAAAGTCATCGTTATCATGCACTGGAATTTATGATTATTCCTTCACCGCCAGAACTGCTTAAACTTATTCATTCTAATCAAAAATATATAGTCAAAAAACGTGTCAATTAAAATCGAGATTTATATTTCTGTTTATTGTTCTCTTGTGTTTTATTGAGTAAAACCACAAAGTGCAAGAGAAAACATTATTTTGACTCTCTGCGCGTGAAAAAGGATGAAGTTAGACCATAAAAATGCATTTCCATTTTTTTTCCGCATTCTGACAATATTTTCTGCAGTGTTCCGCATTTTGAAATTTTTTTCAGCCATTTCTGACCTGTGCAACTGACAACTCTGGATAGGATATAAGATATGAACGTCTTAGAATGGAAAAAGACACGATACGGATATGAAAAATCTAATAGGTTAAAGTACAGGATACAAGAATCATCTACTCTGTACATCTCTAATTGTCCGAAAAAACGATTTGTCAAAAGAAAAAATTTCGGATTTTTTTTCTTATTGCTTTTTTGGAAGAAGGTTGACATGGTTCAACAAACATTTTTCACGAAGTGGACAATTGTCAAATAAACTTCGGAATAGAGAGCATTCCATCAGCTAATCCTATGGTTTCATTTTTAGTGACATCATTTCCACTATCTCATGATGTAAGAGGTGGAATATTTGACGAAAAAACAGCGAACTATTATTGTAAGCGATATTTACGGTTACGAATGCTGGAATTGAATGTCTTTAGTTTCGAATTGGCAAAAAAATTTTGTTTTGAAATCGCAGATTTTCATTATTTATTTTGTCAGTTACCACAACATCGTGTACAAGATGGAGTCCACTGGGATGCTCAAGCGCATCGATTAGTTACAAATCATTTATTTCACGTCATTTCTTGTCTCTGGTGTAGACCATACACAGCATCATTATTAACAACTTTAGCATTATCAGAGTCAATATCGAATTCTAATCCTTTTGATTTAGCAAAATGGCAGCAATAATAGTGACGCAAATAGTTTGAAAGATGATGAAAAATACTTAATTGATGAATATGTTAAGATATGGTTAAATAAAAGTACAGAAATTTTAAACGAAAAAGAACGTTATGCATTGCTTATACTTGATTACTATGAGAAGCGTTGAAGTTTTATTTTCGAAACTAATACTATGTCAGGTAATTTATTGCAGTGCGTTCATCAATTAAATTAAATTAAAATTTTTTATTGTCTCTCTCATTTTAATCTAAGATTTGTTTGTGTTCTACTACGGAATAGTTCTTCACATTTTTAGTCTGTTCTTTTGTAATGCCCTTCATAGCCTTTAAACTGCTCATTGTCATACGTAGTTTTTTAACTGCGTAGTTTATAAAGTACTTCCACAAGTTGTTGTTTTTCTGTTTTCAGACACTTGTGTTCAATAATTATTTTCGTTTTGGTGATCAACACTCAGATCATCGACATGTTTTTGCTTCTTTGAAACGATTTTTTCTAGAAAAAAAACCTCTATATGAACTAGAATGAACAAGAGAATTCTGTCATTTTTTAAGCAAATTGACAAGGCTACTCCTGTTTTCAATTGCTAGACAGATTTTATTTTGGAAATATCTGTTTTTTCATATTAATACGATATTCCATGGTTCAGATAATACAAAGATTCATTATGAATATTTACATAGTATTTTTATCGATTTTTATTAAAAAGTTGAGAAAACGTTAAGATCCTCTGAAAAAACCGTTTTTTTTATGTTCCAATTTAACTAAATAGCTATGTAATCTGGAAAGAAATTATAACAACACGCTGTTTGAGAACAAAAGAACATATTGGTTGTAGAAAAACCGTTTAAACATTTTCGGATGAAACTTTTAGTTTTTAAATGGAAACAAACAAAATATGTATGCATTTTCTAGCAATAGAATGGACGTGTAATGTATATTGATTATATTTACTTAGACATCGTAACCATATAATACATTTTTCTATACGATTAGATAACAAAATATACAATGTTGTTTAGATGTTATTCTTGATCAGATAGAATTAACCAAAAGAAAAAAATTTATCCTCTCAACTAGTTTGTTGCCTTACTAAATGAAGACAATTTTTTTTTTTTCTATAGGTATTAAAGGTAACGAAGGAAGAAATCTTACATACTTTTTCCGACATGTAAACGTGTAGAGAGAAGAAGAAAATGTTGACATTTGTACCTACCTTCTTCGTTTTTTGAACACTATTCCGATGTATACGTGTGTAAGTCGAGACAAACAAAAGTTAGTCCAAAAGAAAACAAATTGCAATAGTAGATATACGATTAATTAAATATCTACAATTCACTTATATTCAAAGCAGAAATAGTAAATACTAAAATAATGAATAAAACATAGTTATTTGTATGAGGAAAAAATTAGTAGTAAAAAAGAAATACAATATGTGTTTTTTTAAATTTGAATGGTAAGTTACTCAATGTAAATAATGATTCAAATAAACTTCACGTTACTAGTTTCATTGTGGTCAATCTATTCTTCGACTTGAAGTAGTACTAGTCAAGAAAACTTTCTGTTCATTCCTTCTTCTTATTATTAGCTTGTACATTTAGCTGTGTCCTGTTAAAATAGTATGGATGAACTATGAGAAATGAATGGTACATTTTATACTTAACTGGTAATTTAATCTCCAAATGTTTGAATCTGTTTTTTCCGAGAAAGAACGTACAATGATTTAACAAGATATTTTTTTATTTCCTAGTAATTGTCTGTGTCATTGAAGTTCGCGAGAGTAATACCTTGAATGAAATAATCAATAAATATAGTTTCAATTTTACAACTATAAAATCCCAGTTAATTGTCAACAGCAGAACATCATTATCAACTATTCATCATCCAAAAAAAAACTTGACTTTATTAAAACTATTAGTATTAACAAATGAACCATACAATCAAATACAATATATTGAAACGCCGATTAATTCAACATTAACGATATCGTCCGGGTGGAATACGCAGATTATTTCAACTAATTTGGAACACAATCAAACAGCAACCACTCAACAAACTCACACGAGTCGTACACTATTAGTGACGAAACCAAATTCATATATATTAAACGAAGATGACGATTTAGATGATGAACTAGAGGATGGAGGAGGAAAACGTGTCAAACGAGCTTTCACTTGCAAAAGTAATTTGACGGTTAACAGTGTGTCTGAATTGTAATGATTACCTTTTTTCAGCTGATGGATATTTTCCTGATTACAACAACTGTCGAATCTACCACATGTGCAATGCTGGCATAGACACAGCAGTTGTGTGTGGAGAAGGAACAGCTTGGGATCCAGAGAAGAAAAATTGTGGCTGGACCGATACTGTTGAATGTAGGAATGGTGTAAGAAAATGGGAAAAAATTACTGATATACGAGGAAGTATGTTTAGATGAAATCGATATTGACATTGATCACACCCTCTAAAATTATTGTTTCAGTGACATTGTTTTCGACTGATCCAGCGCGTGCATGGCGAAATAAAAAAAAATCAACGACAAGGCGAATAGCATTAAAAGTTGATAGTAATTATACATGTGAATATGATAGTGAAGGCTACTATCCCGATCCCAAATATTGTCATGTTTATCATTATTGTGCTGTGGGTAAGATTGTTACACACTATATTGAAATCTTATTGATATTCTCATCTAAGTCTTACTTTTATTTTAGGTGTACATATGCCAATAGCCTGTGGTGAGGGTTTATGGTACAGTTCAAAAGACGATGGATGTGTTTGGCCGAAGGATTCAGATTGTAGGCAATCAAATTCTATAATTTATTTCAAATGTCAATCATGTTTCTCTCTCATTTAAGGTAAAGCAGGCCATCTGTATACATCGTCAACGTCCCCAAGTGTTAGTGAGGGTAATTATACAACAGCACCAAGTCGCCGTCCCGGTACTGTTTATCCAATAATTGAATGTCCGAAAGGCGTGTCAAAATATTTCGAAGATCCGTATGATTGTACAGCATATCATTTTTGCAATGGTATGTTCATTACTATGAAAGATGAAAAACTAATTCGAGCTCTTTTCTAGGCGGTAGAGATACTGTTATGTTATGTGAACCCGGACTGTACTATCATAAAGGTAAAATAAAAGTCAACAATGGAATAATTTCTCTGATTTGCCAATGTATATCTATTTGAAGGTCATAATACGTGTGATTGGAGAAAAAATGTTCCGGAATGTAAGAAAATCAGTGAATTTTATCAGATACCATCAATTTCTATAATTTTTGTTTTCTGTCTAATTTCAGGCGAAAATCGATGCCCAACAAACGGACAACGAATGCGATTTGTCGATCCTTCAAGTTGTTGTCAGTATTTTGAATGTATTACCGGTCAACTGAAAGAACAAATTTGTCCACCTTATAAACTATTTTCAACATTATCGAAAAGCTGTGAAAGTCATCAAGTTGTTCAATGCGGAACCCGTAAAGAGTGTATCGTACCTTGTAAGTTAAACACATTCAAACAGAGCAAATAATTCTAACGATTAATTTGTTTAGGTGATTACGATCATAGTCCGTTGTGTGCATTCAAACCAGCATGTAAAGATTTATTAGATGGTCATTATATCGACAAATATCGTCCATCGTGTCAATTTCATTATACATGCTTAGATAAACGTACACATAATTATACAGCATGTGAACATGGTTATCGCTTTAGTGAAGATAAAAAACAATGTCTTTTAGCAAAACATGTTAAATGTGCAGGTAATAGCAATAATCCAATTTTATTCTAAGTTGAATTGAATAATGTCATCTTCTGTCTTTTAGGTATTATGCACAAGTATGTATTTCCTGTTCTAATTCTATTGATATTTATTTCTTGCAATATCTTCGATTATTAAATTCGATCGCTAAATAAAATCGTCTATTTTTTTGTTTGTTTTTTAATAAAAAAATTTAAATAAACGTTAACTTTCTATCCATAATGGTAAAATTATCAAGCAATATGAATTTTTCTCATTGATTATACTCAAAAAGGTCTTATTTGTCTCACTGTCTCATATGCCATACTAACTAGTTCCGTTAATCTGAAAATCAAATTTTACTCTACGAAGTAAAAACATTTATGATTGTACATTAGTGACATCTATATTTATACAAAAGTTGTTCCACCTTACTTAATGCGTCCATCTCTTCAAGTAAAACTACTCAGTGGTTTCGTTTTAATTTATTATTTTTGCAAAATTCCAGAAGAGCACGCTATCGTATCGTGTCTAAAGGCAAGGAGGACCAGTGAATGACTGTCACCATTGAAAAAGTTTTTCGTCATTGAGATAGACAGGAGGGTGCTCATTACCTCTCGTGTACATTGCTTTATGTTTGTCTTCTAGAGAAGACTCTCCTTTCTTCCGACTGAAGGATACTGCCTGACTTTGTTTTAATTTTTTATTCAGAAAATAATCTTGGTGAATGAACGTCTGAGAGAAAGAGCGAAGGAAGAGAAGACTAAATCCTAAAAAGTTATTAGTGTCTCGCTTAGAATTCATCATGTTTTCGAGAGCTGAAAAGATTAAGAACCAAGCCCCCAAGAAAACAGTAATCCAATTAGATGAAGAATTGAGAGACAGAAGACCTATTTCTTTCCTCTAACATCCTCTTTAAAAATTAATATTAGTCTAATTACAAATTTGTTCACGAAATCTGAGAGCTATCAAAGCTTCCTATATTAGCCGCATAAATTTCTTATTGACTAAATTAAATAATGTTTACTTTCGTCTTTGTAGATACATAATGACTGCTCGAGATCAAATACGAGCTATGCTCGATCAATTGATGGGATCACAAGATGGTAAGAAGGTTGTTTAGTTTTTTACATTTTTAATCTTCGATACTAGAATTTTCGATGTTTATTGTTCAACTTCATTATTGAAAAAGATAAAAAAATTTGAAATTATTTGACTCAAAGTATCACTGGGTTTTCGGAGCAATACAACTGGTCAATTTTCAATAATGTTGTCGCTACAATCATCTCGAAAATATCGTTTAGATAGATCCGCTATTGATGGGAGCTATTTTTTATTTAAGGTTAAAGGTGACCTTTTTATCATATGAAAATGCCCATATCTAATATGATGGGCGATGACGTTTGATTTTGATTCGTGAGTCTTAGATGATTTTTTTCTTATTTTTCTCCGTAATAATCGTGTATGTGAACGAAAATGAGACGATAAATATTTGTTTTTTAAATCAAATATCGTTCATTTTGATTTTAGCCATAAACTAAAGACGTAAAATTTTTATTTAAGTGTTGAGTTCTGATTTCAATAAGATCGTGAATATATTTCTATCAAATGCATTCATATGAGCTGTGAGTAAACGAACAACGAAATAACCATTATTTGGCTTTTCCTTTTTTATTTTTAAAATTAAGAACTAGACTTCTAATATGCGTGTTTGTTCAGTGTCCGAAAAAAACACAGTTAATATAAAGGATATGCCCTGTTAAGCTTTCGGGTACGTATTATACATGCCTGACGTACAAGAGACGTAAGTATTGATTAAAAAAAACATTACATCGTACCCAAAAATGATCTAATTGAGTAAAAGGATATCCTCAAACAGAATTTAATTATAATTGCCGCGAGCTGGAAAAAAATGTTGCAATGTGAGGATGGATACAAAACTGTTTATAATAATTGTAGAGATTAATACAATCTGTACTACTCAACGATTTGTTCCTGGTAATTCCTCTTCCCCAGAATAGAAGAACAGTGGTCTTCTAATGTGTTTCGCTAAATGGGTAGTCTTTTATTGAGATATAATTTTTTTTCCGGGGAATTAACGCCCTTTTCCATAGAAGAACTGATTCCTATTACTTATATTCTGTTTTTCTCGTTTACTTAATCACTTTTTTGTCACCAAAATGACTTAACACATTCAAACAAAGATGTTAACAGATAATAAATGAATATATATATGATCATTCTTTTGCTTTGGTTACGAGAGCAAAAGCATACATGCAGCATCATTGTATTCCTCTGGTCTTTTATTTGTTTTTCAAGTCAGAAACTCGACAGTAGTCTTCTAATTAGGGATGGACTTCTATTCTGGAGAGGAGGAGAGTTACTTCACAATTGCACTGTAAGTGAAAAAATATAAACAATACTTAAATTTTGCTTGGTCATGCTGTTTTTGGTATTTTTATTTAAAGAATTAAACTTTCTCTAATTTCTGTTTAATTCCTTCTAGGATCTTCCAAGGCCAATATTCCGTTCGATGATCCACGAGTGTGTCGTTCATTTCTTCTTGGTTGTTGTCCACATGAAATTTTGTCTGGGACAGTAAGTTGAGCGTTTGCGCTCTTAGTATGAGAAAACTCATTCATTTGACTTTTTTTCCTTGCATCATAGCGTGTGGATCTAGGCGAATGTTTAAAAATTCATGAATATGCATTGCGAGCAGATTATGAACGTGCTGCAAAAGAAAGAAATTTGTTTTACGAATCAGATGTAAGGAAATCTTCTTTCTTCTTCCTTTTTCAAATGATAACGTATTTGTTTTTACAGGCACTTGATGTTTTAAATCAGTTTGTCGTTGATTGCGATCGGAAAACTGAACATGCCAAACGAAAATTGCGCGAAACACAAGAAGAACTTGGTGAAGAAGCTGCTCGAAAAGTATAATTTCTCAAATTCACTCGTTCGTCTGTACATTTACAGCATTATCTTTTTGTCGTTGTACTAGATGAATGCCATTCATGAACTTGGTGAATTAGTTGGCACAAAATTAGCAAAGGCTGAAGAATTAGGTAAGTTTATCGATAAGTTCGTTTTTTGGCTTACATTAACAATGTTGTTTAAGTATAGGTGCACAAGGTCTCGTTGATGAATCAATGAAATTATTGGATGAAGTTGAACAATTAAAACGTCAAAAATCCGACGCTGAGCATGAATTTCGTTCAACAATGCCTGCTTCAACCTATCAACAACAAAAGCTTCGTGTATGTGAAGTGTGTTCTGCTTATTTGGGCATCCATGATAATGACAGACGTTTGGCTGATCATTTTGGAGGGAAATTGCACCTAGGTTTTATACAAATACGTGAGAAATTAACGGATTTGAAAAAACGTGTTAGTGAATGGAAAGATAAACGAGATTTAGAGCGCAAACCACGAAGGAGGTATACGATGATCGTTATGCAATATGCTTATGTTTAAACTGTTATTTTTTAATAGTCCGAGTTTCACTCGTACAACTAGCATACGAAATCGTGCCGATCAACGAGTAGATCGCGGTGGTGGTGGTGGTGGCGGTTTCGCACGTGACGACTATCGTTCGAGCAATAGATCTGATAATGCCAATGGACGAACGAAACAACGAACAAAAAGCCGAAGTAGATCAAAAAAACGTTCGAGTCGTGATAGGCGACGATCACGTTCAAGGTAATAGATCGAGCTAAGCTTGTTTATAACTCATCCATTTATGTTCGATTAATGTAGGTCGGATTCAGGATCACGACGTTCATCTAAACGATCTAAACATTCGAAGTCATCATCACACCGTCGTCATAAACGTTCTCGATCTCGGTAGGTTATCTAAAACTTTATAAACATCATGTTTCAAGGGATAATTTTGTTCCTTTAGTTCACAATCGCGACATCGTCGTAGCAAATCTCGATCTCATTCGAAAAAACATTCTTCGTCACACCATCGACATAAACATGATAAACGTCGTAGTTCAAACTATTCTTCGTCCCCTGTGACTCACAATGGTCGTGAACAGCAAGAACGTAGCGGAAGTCATGCAAGTGGCGAGAAGCAAATGAAAGATAGAGAAGAAGGCGAAGAAGATCAACAGAATGAGGAGAGAAAATTGACGAAATTATTAGAAAAGTATGAAGGTGATCTTGCGGGCGATAATCAACCACACAAACGATCAGAAGTTGTACAAGAAGACGATGATAACAATATAACAGATTAACGAAAGAAATTTACTGGTTTTTACCACAATTTTTTGTTACTTTGAGAAAAAATTGGAAAAGTTTGTCAATAATGAACGTGTAAGCGTACGCTTAATATATACGAATATTTTTTTGAGTGAGGTCTTTTGGGTGTTTTTCTTTATCGATAAGCGTCTCTTTTTTGCTTCGTTTTTTCTTTATCCATGAATTTGGTTTTGCATTTGTGAGTGAACTAGAAAAAAGAAAACGTTAAGTTATACATGTGTGCTTGTCTTAGACATGCCTGCATTCTCTTTTTGATTTATGACTATCTCTAAAGTTTGGTTTTGTTAATTCTATATCTTGTTATTTGCAAATCAAAAAAAATATATACATTGTGTACGTATATTTGACTTCTGTTTAGTGTATCATATGGTAATTAAATAAATCTGGTCTCATTTTCGTGATAAAATGAAGATGTGATAAAACTATTGATGTTTTTTTGTCAATATACTCTCGTTAGTGTCTCGAAATTGTTGATTTAGCATTCAAGAAGGAGGGAACATAAAATACATGCATTATTATATTAATTGATTTGAAGAACTCTTATCATAATAACTATACTCTTAGTTATTAAATTTTTTTAAATTTTAGATCATTATGTTAGTTTAATTCTTCTGTATTTTCAATCATTTATTTCTTAGTCAAAACTTAACAGACACACTACGATATCTTTCTGTAAAAAACAAAAATAGAGCTCGATTTTGAACTTCGTTTATCCTGTTACTTATTCATTTGGTTATTTCTTTCGATAATTGTCATATTTGTTGCTTGGTATCATTACGGTAGTTTAATCGTACAACAATTATCTAAAGCAGGTAAATAACTACATGTTTTTTTCTCTAAGAAAACAAACTGTTCATGAAAGACAGAAGCCTATATAAATGGTAATTTTTGTCAAATTTGTGTCTACTGAGAACTCGTACTACATAATTGATAGATGAAATTGTGCGAAAACACGATTTAAATTAGGTTTGATACTTGAAACGTGAATGTTAGTAGTTGAGGAATAGTCATCTTCTTGGAGTAACAACTTTGATACAAACAGACAAATGAATAAAACTGACATTAAATGTGTTGCTCTTTTTTTATTGTAGGTGCCAACCTTGAAAATCACGGTCGTTCTCGATCGCACAGTTCATTGAATACACTAGCAACAAAAACTTCACTCGATACTAAAACAAAAAAAGTCGACTAATGTGTTTGTAATTTATTTGAATGTATGTGTGATGGACAATCCAGTATATTTATATGAAGGTGATATACCTATTGTTGAATCAGGAGATTATGAAGTTGTCGATTCTTGTACAACTGTTGTTGATCATGGAAATATTGTTAATTTAAAGTCAACAGATAATTCTTATTATCACCATAGTGATCCATTATGGTCAACTTCAGATCAACAACAAAATTCAACAACTAAAAGACCAAAACGTGGCGAAAAAAAAACTGTAAGTTTGTCGTCAACAGGAATCGTATCGAAAACAAAAAAAAGTGATAATGATATTTCCACACTGTTACCACCACGTCGTCGAGGAAGGAAGCCGAAGCCGAAACAAGAACCTATTAACTCACCGAAAAAATTGAAAAAAGAACAAGCGAACGATATTCTTATTGAGACTGATGATAATAATCGACAACAAAAAAAACAGAGAAGAGTAAAAGAAAAGCAATCGCCACCATTATCACCGACGAAAAAAACAAAAACAGAAGAACAAGAACAAATTATAGGTATATTTCTTCTTGTTACGATTAAGAGGTTAAATCAATGATATTTTCTCTTCAAGACAAAAATCGAACTTTTGAAGATAATCTAGTAAAGTCCATGTTTTCCTATATTATGTAAATTATTTAATCAAATCACATTTTTTCTAACATATTTAGGTGATTCACACAATACTAATTTACGTTCAAAACGTTCAAAAGCACTTCAACAACAACAACACAAACAAGATTTATCGATTGATAATAATCAAATGATTTCCAGTCAGATTCCAGCAACAATTGATTTGAAACAACAACAAACTATACCATCAACAATTTTACTTCAAAATCCTAATTCATCTGGAAATATTGTTATTGTTGGAAATAATAATGATACTACATCAACATCAGCGTATAATCAAGCAACAATTTTGAATGCATTGACATTAGCCGGCGTTAATCCAAATGCGATTCATAATTCCGACTCAGATTCGCCAGATGAAGATGCAGATGACGAAGATTCAATCAATAGTATGGATGATGAAAATGAACAAAGTCAAAATGAAACAGAATCGGATGATGAAGTGAATCATTTAATGGCAAAAAAAACTCAACATCGTCGTTTAAAACAACAAATTATTCAACCAACAACTATTATTCCACATCGACAATCACAAATAATGGATGAATCATCGCAAGATGTTGATGAAGAAGATGATGATTATAATAACAATAATAATCAAATCAATGAACGTCCAGCTGATTTTAGTAATCCTGAATATGTACAAAGTTTGGTTAAACCACATCGAAAACGTCGAACACATTTACCAACAGATGATCAACCGAAGACCATTCGCTGTCATCATACAGGATGCGGAAAAATGTTTCGTGATCATGCTTCAATGAATAAACATCTTCACACTCATGGACCACGTACGTTCAGTTTCACAGCCTCCATTTTTTACTTATTTTAGGACTCTTTGACAGTTCCTAGTGTAGATGAGTTATAGTCAGTTTTTTCCTTCTGTTGTAACGAAACACGCTGCAGTTTCAAATTTTATTTTAAGTCAAACAACAACTCTTATATGCAGTAAAATTTATTCTTTGAAGATATCGTTGTTCTTCTAGTAAAATAACTAAACATATTTCCATCTCTTTTCATTCCAGGTGTGCATGTTTGTCATGAATGTCAAAAATCATTTGTTGAGAGTTCAAAATTACGTCGTCATCAACTAGTTCATACAGGTGAAAAAGCATTTCAATGTCCATTTGAAGGTTGTGGTAAACGATTTTCATTAGATTTTAATTTGCGTACGCATGTTCGGATTCATACTGGCGATAAACCATATGTTTGTCCGTTTGATGGTTGTAGTAGACGTTTTGCCCAATCAACAAATCTTAAACAACATTTATTAACACATGCAAAGATACGTTCACATCAACCATTTGCTATTCCAGCTGTCGCTGTTACGATTACTGAAATTCAGCCACAATATTAATGAATCGCATTGTTTAAGTTTCGTTTAAACTCATCAAGTGCTTTTGTTAGTTTTTTTTTGCTTTTCGTTTTTGCTTTCTTTTCTTTACAAATGATGTATGCTTTCTATTTTCATTATGGAAAAAAAACGAAGAATAATGTTTATATAACTAATCCTTGAAAAGCTTCTCGATGTAGGAGCTAGATCAAAAACTACTTTCAACTGATTATTTTTCGAAAACTTTGTTCGAAAAGAATTGATATTAATTAGAACCACAAGAGTAAACAATTTACACAATGGTTGTTTTCATATATAGCTCTTGTACTTTTCAATATTGTTTCTTTTTATCGGTGTCCGAGAAATGAAGATTTAGATGATTTTCGGTAAATATTCAACGTTGAAAAGTAGAGAGTTGCTAAAAATACTTGACTGTAGTTACATTTTTAAAGTAGAAAAAAAAATGAAGTTTGATGGTATTGATCAGCTTCTGCATTATAGATTTTGCTGTAGCATTGGCAGCGTTTTATTGATCGTCTCAAGTGTTGATTATGTATATCATTTATTTTGTACGAACGCCTTCCTTTTTTTCTCTTTTCACTGCTTGTATATAAGAAAATTAACTGACAGTAAAATTTTGTTTGTCTTTGTGTACATCTATGAAATTATTTCTGTTCTATGCATTGCCTTCTCTAACTTTTCTGTCCCGAAGTAACTATCGTCTGGGGATGTATCGCATGCATCATCTATCCTTTTTCGTGAAACTGATATTTCGAGCGAATAACGAAAATAATCACAGCGCTGAAAGTTGTTTTTATGTAAATGTTTTTTTGTTTTTTTTGTTTCTAAAGTGTTTTGTGAACTTGTACACTGTCTTATTTTTTCATTTTAGTTACTGTTGTCCATGTTTGTGTGTATCATTCACTCTGTTGGTTTATCATCAACCATCTGTCTTTAGATTTCTATCTCTCACTTATCTTATCTATATATTCTTAACGAATTGTGTGGTTAAAATGCAAGGTATTTTTTTTTGAGTATCCTCCAAGCTTTTTTAGAATATATCTTTGAAATAAAAAAGAAAATGGTTCTATATAATTTATCTTCTTGATTGGTAAGTTGTCAACATCTATTCAGTTGACTACATGAATAGTGTTTTTTTTAAGAAAAATTGTTTGAGAAAGAAGCGAGCACTTTCTTTTTTTGAAACATTGAAACATAACCTTATTTTATTGTTTTAGATTTCTAATGTATAAATGACTTCGATATCTGCATAATGTCTGGTATTACAAAGTTTTTTTCTAAAATAAAACGAGAAATAAAATTCTCGAAAGCTGGTGAAGGGCATAAATTGAATGAACAGCCAACAAGTCCTAAAGCAAACACCAGACCAACAAATAGTTACTCGTATGAACCAAGGCCGAATACGGCTAGTAGTACGACAAGAAGGTCAACAGATGAAGCGGCACGTAATGCTGCCGAAGCGGCACAGGCTCGTTTACAACAGCAGCAACCACCACCGGCGCCCGGTAAATAGAATATTTGTTAATCTATAGAAGAAAAGTTTATTATGTGTCTCTGATTTAGCTAACCGAACACAAGAGAGTATTCGTCGTCAAGCTCAACGTGAATTAGAACAAGAAAAATCATTATCTGACGAATATCAAAAAGCACTGGATCTCAAAGATCATTATTTTGGAAAACGACAAGTGTGTTATTATTTTCTTTTACTATCAAATTTCGTACCTTTTAACAGATTTTCCTTTTAGATCAGTATGGACAGTTCTTCCGCACTCGATCTGTCAAATGTATTGTTCAAATGTCCAGATATTTTCGGTGATGATGTATGTTTACCACCTGCTGAACTCGAATCTAAAATTGAAGAAACATTAAAACTTCAATTAGCATCTGAACCGTTGATATCTTGTATACTACTATTTTTAACTTCTAATAAAAAAAATATTGAACAATTACAAAATGCCAAAGATATTATATTGAAATATTATGATAATATTATAAACAATCCGGATGAAGAAAAATATCGAAAAATACGTTTGAAAAATAAAGTATTTCAAGAGAAAATATTACCTTTGAAATATGCCAGTGAACTACTTCAAACAAGTGGATTTATATATTGTAAATTAAAAATAAATGAGAGTGATAGTGACGAAGATGATTATTTATATTACAAAGAAAAATCAACGGAACCACTCGCATTAGCCAAAGATACATTAATAAATGCTGAACCGATTAAAACAAAAATTGATACAAATTTACGTATATTTCGTCCAACAAAAGAACGTTCAACAATACCAACATTACAATTATTACCAAATGATTTTTATAATCCAACAATGAGAGATATCATGACGGAAAAACAACGACAGAAAGATTATTTGGAAAAAGAGGAAATGTTAAGAACGAAAGCAATGCGTGAAAGAGATCAAAAATCAGAGAGTTCTATACAATATAAATATACGGTGTTAAGAATTCGAATGCCCGATGAAATTATTTTACAAGTAAGAGAAAAGATCTAATCATTAATATTATTCCAGATAAAATTTCAGTTCATAAAAGACATCCTAATTGCTTTTCGTAATATCTAATCAGTTTTTAGATGTCAGCATTAGTAATCTTTTAATTATTTTTATCATTAATTTATTTTTTAGGTCACATTTGAATCAGATGATAATTTATCGTCATTGTTTGAATTTCTTCGTTCGTGTCTTGTTTATGATTGGATGACATTTATTTTAACATCAATGGCTGATCGTCAATCATTTTCCAGTGAACATAGTGAACAGTATTCCAATGTCACATTTAATCAGAGTCGTCTAGTTAATGTTGTACTTTCATTTAAATGGGATGATGCTGTATTAAAAGAAATATTACATCAGAAACCAGATTTTCAAGCTCATTGTTATGTAAAGAACGAAATTATTCATGATGCAATGAGTTTGTGAACTTGTATAGCCTTTTAATTGAGATTTGTACTCATTAGTAACACTTTTCGTGTAAATATCAATAGCTAAGAAGTCTTCAGATGAGTTTGACATGTGCTGTGGTTTTCTTCAATAATTATTTAGAAGAAAAAGAGAGAATGAGAAACTTGATCTGCTTACATTATTTTTCTTTGTTGGATTGTATGCTCTTCGTTGTTTTTATCAATTATTTATTATAAACCCGTCTGCGCAATTAAGAGGGTGAACTTATTGTCTGCTTTATTGGAAATTAAAAAAATATCAGTTCAACAATTCATATCGTTTGAGCTTAAAATAATGTGAGATGATTCAATAAAATGAACCTAATCGAATGTGTTTTCAGCAACATGGCTCACACATTCATCTGACATATATATACTTGTTCCAAATTTAAGAAATACTATTTATAAGCTATGACAAGATACTATTTTCTGCATCTGTCAAATGACTGAAGTAGTTTTATTCAGAGCAGATATTGCATATGATGTATATAAAAATGATAGTTGATTCTTTTTTTCTTGCCTAGTAGACATGTATAGGCGCATTTCTTCTATCCTGCTCTGTGACCAGGAATTATATTATAATTATTGTCAATGAAAAATTTACAAAAGTTAGAGCAGGATTTGGGCTCAATAAACAGCTACTCTGTATATTTCTATTGCATAATACGTTTATGATTAAATATTTGAAAAATTGCGTTTCTTTTACATTTTTCCACACTCTCATTACATAGGAATATTTCACTATTAGGCCATGTTGAAATCACAAAATTTAATGAAATTTTACGGAATCGGATTGACGGATTTATTTTTCAGGTAATCAGATTAAAACTTGTAGTCTGAACATGACTTTAAAATCGAGTACTCTAAAAGTATTTAGTTTGTCGATTAAAATTGTGACTTCATATGAACATGTCAGAAATCATATTTAGAATATGACTAATGAATTCTCTTGATTATTTATCCAACAGAACGTGCAGAGAAGATCAATACAAGTATTTTGTTTATAATCTCAGCGGAAATGTTGAATGAGACAGTTAGAAAAGAAAGATGTGTTTGTTGTCAACGGTCTTATGAATTCTAGTACAGTATGCTTATTTCAGGTGTGCCGTTGATGCTTGCTCTTCGAACATATTTGGAAAAGAATAAAACAGTCAATAAAATTTATTCAGTGACCACTTCTTTACCTTCCAATGATATTTTATTAGTGTTAATTTCCAATAAAATGTTTGTTTCAAAAACAGAAGAGCATTGTTCAAATTTTTTGTTTAAAAATTTCTTTTGCCAGTATTATTCGCATGATTTTAATAACGAATGACAGTTATTGGAAAGATGATTAGAAAACATCACAGAGTAATCAATCAATTTGAGTTCATCCGAACATTGGACCAGCTGAATCATCATACTCATGACGACGATAATTTTTCACTAACAGATCGCTAAAAGTATCTTCATCAACTAAAGATGAATCAGCAAGTCTCTCTGCTCGTTTTTTCATTGAATAATTAGCACGTGGACGTTTTCGAACAAATATACCCAAATTGGAACCACGAAAAAGAGGTAGGGCAATACGGCTGTTGGAATCGGCACGTCGTTTAGATAATCCCAGAATTACATGTAATGGTTTATGATCTTTGGTTAAATCAGATAACTGTTCTGCTTGATCAAATATTGATGTTGTTTCAAGCGATGATACATGATCGTAGCATAAAACGCATAGAACAAAACCTATTTTTACAAAACAAAAGTGAAATTAGTAAAATGAAGAGCTTTTAGGGCAATCTATGCTACTGATGCAATATTGTTTGACACAGTATGTGACACTGATGTAGCATTAACTTTCATTAAAAAATATTTCTGAAAAGTTGATGTAGTTTTAACTGAGATTTTCACTCGTAAAAGCAACTTCAGTATATGATGTCAGATTTATTTTTGGTATCTAGTAAAAAATCTATAAGAAACTTAGTTTCAGCATACCTGTAACGTAAATAATTTGAGTATATGACAACATTTTGTACGATATGTATAGCTCTAAAATGTAAGAACACTACGTAAGGTTAGATGAATGCAATAACTACTACTATACTAGGACACTTTTTCTTTTATCGTCATTATAATATTTTTCAAAGAATAATGAACTCTGATTATTTTTAGAGTATTTGTCGCCTCCAGATCGGATAAGTTTCGCCTAGCAAGGAAAAGCTTCATGAAAACGCACACACTATTATGTGACAATGTTTTAAGCATGCAAACATTTCATAAATAAAACGTTAATCGACATTGATTATCATTCATCGAAAGTGTATCATTTTACTATTACTTTTGACTAGTACTGTTGAGAATAGAGCTTAAGAATACCTAAACTGATATTATTTCAAACGTATAAGCATATAATATTCTTTTTAGTCTATGTTTTAGAAGGCTAGTAGAATAATTATTGTAACAGCTTTATAATTTGATCTTAAATGATTTGCTTTTGCATGCAATCACTTAAATCTCATATGACAGAATTTTATTCTAGTTTGAATTGTATTCAATTGCGGAGGCTTTTGTTCATTTATTATAGTAGTTTAGATGAAGAGAAGTTCATATAATTGCGCTGTTATAATGTGAAGATGGTAGAATTGACGAATTAAATACTTGTGTGCTAATTAAAAAAAATGGTCAGCTTATGCATCAGTCAAAGAGTTAGATAGTATCTTGACACAACACATCCAAAATAAAGTTCAAGAATCTTGATGGATGTTTTATTCTAGGTTATTTCTCTGATATTATTCGTGATCTAATTCCCAATGTTGCTAGTGGATCAATATTCTATTCCCGAAATAAATGTACAAATTACATTAAGTCTCTTCAAAAATATTTATATAAGATATCAAAATCATTTCTCGATTATTCATTCACACGATTCAATAAATGAACTCAATAGTGGAGCAAGCAGAATCATTAGCAAACCCGTTACACTGTCTAATGATGTGGAGAATTGATTCATCATTCGATATAGATAATTTTAACCCTTTCAGTCCAAATGACGGATGTATACGTCATGGTATTTCGATGAGTGATTGAATGATGTAAGACAGGCAGCCATGTTTTGCTCTGAATGCTAACAGAAAACTAACGCGCTGTTGCAAAAGAGATGCAGCACAGTGTGCATCCAGGTGAGCTTTTGGTGAAAAAATGAAAGTTGATTTTTCAGTGATTCAAATAGTGATTAATATACTCTGAACTATGCTCTATTCGATGGTAAGAAAAAAATTTCCTGCGACCAATTTAAGCTGGGAGAAACATATGAACAAAAATTGCACTGAAAACCATGTTAAGCGATGGTACCGCCGGTAAATCGGATTGCACGCAAAATCAAGGTAAGCCATAAGACAAACAAACACATATTCAGAATCTGCATCCAGTCCGCTACCGACTGGTAAAAAAAGTTTCAATTTTTGGGCCTTCCAAGCCGGACAAACCAAACAAAACATTTTTCTGTCGAATTCTTCAAAGCGACGTGTTCGACAAAATACGTGCGCCAACTTTAGCCTAACTCCAATTTTGATGAAACTTTTAGAGAATGTGGTCCTATATATGACACGTCTACACAGGTAGCGAAAACTTGCGAAAAGTTTCCTGTCCCAAGTTATTGATTTTTCAGAAAAACCTCGGTTTTTCCGGTATTTTCGAATTATTTTCGGTCCAGAAAGGTTTTTATTCAATATAGATGACATATTTGGAATCAGCGCATAAAATCGAGTCGAATGGTATATAACACGAAACAGTTTTTAATAAAAAAAATTTTCAAAAACATCTGAGCAAGGGTACCCCCCTCAGATATTTTTTGGTCGAAACGTTTTTTTTCTTAAAAATGATTTTCTGTGTGATATAAAATCACTTCTGAGCAAAATAAATCCGTTTTCGAGCAGGAAAGTCGCATACTCGCCTGCCATGCGAAAAATGCACACTGTGCAGTAACGCATTCGCACTCAAATATAATCTTGAATATGCTGTTACATCATTCAATCATTCATCGAAATATCATGACGTATAAATACGTCATCCGAACTGAAAGAGTTAATGATACATGCCCACTCGATTTTAGATCATTTGTTAAACAAACAGAACGGTGTAGGTTTTATCGATGGTGAAACAGCAGTTAATCTACACGGAATAGAGAAAGTAGAAGGTGCTGGAAAATGGTGCTTTCGGATATTATACACAGCAAAATTTTTTTAAAAGAACAAGAAAATCATCTTCATCTTTCTGCTGTTTGCGATGGTCCCACTGATGATTTTGTCTAGCCGTCCATGATGTAAAAGAAGCCCAAAATGTTCTTAAAAATAATAATGTCTGCATTGATGCCTAATAATCTGGATTCGTGGCGCCCCTCTTTTTTAAAATCCCTCCTCTTTATCTTTTTCTGGAATTTTTTAGCAAAAATACCAGAATACCAGAATTCAAGTTATTTCTAGGTCTGAAAGTAGTTTCAGATATATTTGTTATCAATGCCGTCATCTGAAACAAAATTCAATCACTCATGATTAAAGAAAATAGTAGATGAAGTGTCTGTGAGACGATGATTAAAGCAATGTGCTAAGGAATCAACGGTCGTATGCACATTGTGTAAAACGGGCGAATTAGATTGTAGGAAGAAAAGAATGGCAGTCGATCGTACAGCATATGAAGAAAGATAAACACTGTGAAAAAATCAGCGAGTTGAAAGGAAAATACCACATTTGCTTCTGCGACATCTTCGTCTCGTACAGCCACAACTTTATCACAAACTTCATCTACATTCACCTTTCCAACATTTTCAATGGCTCATCCAGCAAGACTCTCAGTTTTCAAGATCAAGTGATTGAAACTGGAATATTATGGGCTATTAGTGCTGCGCAGCATAGCGATGCTATTTGAATATTCGGATATTTTTCTGTGTTAAACTAGAATAACTCTTTTTGCTGTGTTTTTCGTTTTTTACGTGTGAAATACTTTAAGTGGGATGAAATCATTTTGTTGAGAGCCTTAAGCCACTCTGCCATGTACACAACATTGTCAGTACCGTTTTCTGACCCAAAACTGACTCATCTTTGTCTCTTTTTAATGCTACACCCCTCTAAAAGAAGTTTTGACATTCCTCTTTTTTCCTCTCTTTTCTGAAGGGACGATTACGAAGTCAGCTAATCATGCGTATATAAATACATATAAACCTGATAAGTTAATAAAACTAGACGATACAAACATCATAGTGTTGGATATAAATATTTCGTTTATTCCATGAATCTTGTTGTCTTCCTTCATACTGTATACTACGATCACATTGCCAAACGACAAGTGTTTTTCAAAAGTATAGTGAGACCCTAAAAATGTTGTGAAGTATGAAAAAACTAGTGTAATATCATTACTAGATGTTTGCGAACGTCATTATTTATGCATCATTGTAAAATTGTATTCTACATGATCAATATTAATATAGTATGTTTCTTATAATCATTCTGTTAATTATGACGTTATGTTTAAACTTTCTCGAAAAAATGAGTACCTCCGATTAAATAATAAACACGGCCCTTCCAAGAAAGGGTTTTCCTAACAAACTTGACCTCATACTTTGCTACTTTTTAGAGTAGATAAAGTTACACATTGCAATTTTTAGATTTTTGAATTGATTTTGATTGAAGAACTATAGAAACAACAGAAAGCCGATGACTTTAGTGATTTGTTAATACAAACAAAGGCACACAGTGATAAAAAAGAATGTTTGTCTATTTTTTATTCATCTGCATCATGCGAGATAAACTATCTGAAGATAGAGTTCTGTTTTCGTCAATTAACATCCAGCAGGCTGATTGTTTATGTGGATACTGAACTTTATCATTGATTTTAATCTTAAAATATGAATATTTTTGTCCATCAGCAACCTGCTCTCGTATTTTTCCTTGATAGTTCGTTTTGTGGTTGTTAAAGATCCTTCATCAGTTTGATTAATTGATCAGTTTAAGTAAAGTTTCCTTGACTTTTGAGACTTTACTTGAATTTGAGTGAATTCAGGTGAATTTTGAATTTATTTGAATTTAACGGACTAAATACAGCTGTTTTCCTCTCGATTAAAACTCATTTATGATGGAATTTTTCCAGAAAATTCATGGTACTTTGCTTGGAGTACTTATATCCACTAAAAACGGTTCATACAATCGGTAGTAAAAAAATACAAACATTTTCTATTGTTCATTTTTAGTTAATTACATCCGATTCTAATCGATGTTTGTATTAGTCTACGTATTAGCAGCAGCTATTATTCCTGTCATTAATGAAATAACTGGCATCAGAAATGATGTATTTGTTATTCATCAAACTATGACGAATGAAGTCGTACTCTAAACATGAACAAAGTCGCAATCGAGTTTCATTATTATCAGAGGACTGCAATACAAATTTCTTTCAGAGATAATGTAAAGTCGGTAAAAAGAACTCACTTAGTGTGGTTCTGAGTATAGAGTATAAAAAAACGGCGAGAAGAGGCGGTACTAATTCCTCATATTTCAAAATCGCACTTATCTAACGAGGGAACCATCCCAACTGATGAATCGTTTTATTAGCGAAAGCTGTTGAGTTATAAGGTATTGACGATGCTAATTCCGAATATGATCATGAGAGCTTCGCTTAGGCCTTCGGAGACAATTTTTTTGGAGAACCGGTTTTCCAAGCTAAAAATGTTTTTTCGCCAAAGAATTTTTCTGATCTGTTCAGATTGTATAGCGTGTCGAGTTGTCTGTAGAAAACTAATTTTTTGTCATTTCAGATGGATTCTTGAAGGAGATGTAGTCATAATTGTGATTTACACCTGCGCTTTTCTCATTGGTAAATCCAAGAATCGATTTGAAATGACAAAAATTAGTATTTTATAGTAAATTCGACACGCCCTACAATCTGGACAGATCAGAACATATTTTTGGCTAAAAACGGTTTTCCAAAAAAACAGTCTGCAAAGGCCTAATGGGAGCTCTCATGGTCATATTTAGAATCAGCATCGTCGATAACCTATAACCCAATAGCTTTCGCTAAAAAGACGATTTATAAGTTGGGACAGTTTCCTCGTAGATGTGTCAATATCAAGATAAAGGCAAATATTAGACGTTGTGTTATTCATTTTAGGATTAGTGATATACGACCTTCAATTTATTAAAAGATCGTACATCTTTTATTTCACATTTTCTTATGTTGAATACTGTAATTTTAACTCAAACTGTGTGTCATTGAACAAACTGTGTTATACATTTGCGAGAAAGATCGGCTATTCAGTATCTGATTTACAAATATTTTCATAAAAATAAAGCGATCAGAAAATATTTGCGGGAAAGCATTTGATGTCTATGTATAGTTGAATCGTGACGAATTATTCATATTCATCCATGGACTCAATCATTGTTGGCAGACACGTACCATAATAAGCAATTTTAATATATTGTTTTTTGAAACATCGAGCATCCACTAATTGACACATACTGTAATATTGAACATTATCATCGCCACAGATGAGCTCAAAATGACAATGTTGTAATCGATTTACCATTCTTGTGTTGTTTGGACATCTGATACAGACCGGTTGACGATCATCAAGTGTCTCAACACACGTTTGTCGGCGAGAACATATGTCATGAGTGCATTTCTTTTCTAGTCGACATGGCCCTCGATGAGCTAAAATTCGTTGGGTTCCGTCTTCTTTAGGTGAATTATATAAGTGACAATCGTTAATAAACATATTACCGTCTACGTCGCACACTGGTGAAAAGCCGCTACAATTAACAAGTCTTGACACACAATGTGGCCGTCCATTAGCGCCCGGTGTTAAAATACAATGTTGATCATCTCGAAAACATTCCACATTTGAACAATTTTTTCTACATGAACCCCAATAATCGATTGTTGTTTCGTTCGATAATTTTCCATCGCACATATCAAGTAGAATTTCGCATGTGTTGGCATATGTAATACTGTTGTCCAAACACAATTGACCATGATGACTGGGAAAAGTTTGATTGAGAATATCGCATGCAATACTACAATTTGGACGCAGAAGCCTTACCAAGTACGAGAGATGGTTAATAACAGAGAGTCGTTGAACCTTCGGTTCAGGACGAAAAGGACTGATAGTCAAGAGATCGCAGTGGGAATAATTCCACACGTCAATTGGCCGTTTTGTAACTATATGGTATCTCGAGGGAGACGAAGATGTGATCATGTTGGTGGTCGTGATGGTGGAGGTGATGGTGGTAGTGGTGATGTTGGTGTTGGTGTTGTTGTTGGCGGCGGTGGTGTTGGTGGTGGTGGTGGTGGTGGTGGTGATGTTTAGAATACTCGAATTGAGTGTACTAAAACTTGATGGCTCTATTACATTTGGAAGTGATGTATTCTAGAAGTAGAAGTGTTTAGAGTTATATGAATTGTCTGATAATCAACATCTATTATGTGTTTTTCTTACCACTGTAGTTGTAAATTTATTTTGTCTAGTGACACGTTTAGGAGCATAACTTTTTGTAATATGTTCAATTATTGTTGTTGTTGTAAGCGGTTGAGTTGTAAAAGTAAAGGATGGCTTCATGATAGCTAGTCGTTCATGCTGCGGTTGTGTATAAAATGTTGTTGGTTTAATTGTAGTTTTTGAAATACTTAGCTGATTCCATTGTTCAAAAATCGCCCGATGTCCATAATATCCTTTACAGTAGTGCTCGGTAATTCCATCTTCCAATGGACATATTGTACTATTCACATTATATCGTAATGAACACGTGCCACATAGAGGTGCATTTTTCCATGACAGAAATTTGTTAATGCTCCAATCCATACAACCCGATTTTGTACTGATATGAAGTTGATCTACTTTATTCAAGCTAATATTTCTTGCGAGATATTTGATCCAATCGTAATCACATCGATGACAATCATCATTAACAGCTAATGCAAAATCGTTCAAATGTGAAAACGATTGTATGAATGACCCATTAATTGGATGAGAAATAATCGTAAAACTTAGCCGAAACATATGTAAATTAGGAAACTGTCGAATAAATACTTGTTCATTACCCCAGTATGTTCGATCAAGAAGAAGAATATGTAAACGTTGCATAATTGAACATTGTGCAAAAAATTTGTCAAATGAATCAGTTGAACAATCAGCAATATGTAAATAGAATAGATTTTCAAAAGCATCAATTGGACATTTAACATTTTCGTTTAAAATAAATTTTGTTTTGTGAATAATAAGAAAATCATAGTGCTTAAACACCGATGAGTTGAAGGTATTTATCGGAGAAAAATTGATCGTGGAATCAATAAACTCAATTGCTGATATTTCTGAATGTTGAGATAAATAATTTTCAATTACCGAAAGATTAAACACGTATCGACACGATATCATACGATAGTAGCGTATTGTAAAATGCTTTTTACCCATTCGGATACTGCATTCTGTTCCAGTAGTGGCATCTAACCGTATTCGATTCAACAAACGTGTTCCGTTGCTTTTGATTAGAAAATGTTCGGTCGCTGATGTTAACGATGACACATGAATTGTATGATAAACGACAAGTAACACGATAAGAAGAAGACGGAGAATATAATGATAAACGAATTTTAACTCCATTATTATCCATTTAAATTGTTTTTTCAATATGACATCTTAGTGAGCTAGAGTATGCCCAAGTATTTTATTTGATTTTGACTTATCTTTACCTATTTGGGTACGAAATATATTTATGTTGAAAGAACAAATAAAACTGTCTAATAACAAAGCAACTGCTGTTTTTCATTTTACATTTCTTCAGTAAGAGTTGTTACAGGATCAAATTTCGATATAACATTAAAAGCTTGTTTTGTCTAGTTGTATATAGTCTCATTAAAGTGATACACGTGTGTTTATTACAATAGTATCTTTTTTTTTGGCCTAGCAGAAGTCGAAGGCAATATGCATTTTATCCTAAAAATTTTGAAGATAAACCACATACATACAGCAAACTGCATCAGATTTGTCTTTAATTCAATATTATTCGGAAAAAATAGAGAGTAATTGCTCTTGAAAATAAAAACATACTAGAAAGTTTTTTGTTCACTCCTATCGCATAATGATCATGTGTATAAACAAAGGCATCTCAATGAAAGAAAATGCTTAGTAAACATTTACAAACAATTTTTCTTTTTGGTCAATCCCTGATGCAGGATAAGAAGAAGTATATGCATTATACTTTACTCGATTATTATGAGTACGAATAAAAAAACTAAATTTGATACCATTCATGTTTAACTTTTAAAATTTTTTTAATAGATATAAAATGTAACATGTAGAAAATAGTTTTAATGACAATAAAATAGACATTGAATTGGATGCTATTTGTTTTTGAACATTATATATAATATTTTTTCTTTTAGAAATTTGTTTTGTCATAATGATATTTCTTGTTTCATTATTTGATATAGACGAATAATGATTATAACGTTTTTGAATATCTAAAATAAGTCTCATATTTTTTGTTTTACATAAACCATTATATATTTGATCGATACCATCAACGTATCCATTTGATGTTGATATAAAATAATATTCTTTTTGTTCATAAAATTCGAGTGCATCGGGATATGGTAAAAACTGAGCAATAGTTATTGTATAAATTTGTGTTTCAAGCGGACGATTACAATACATTAATGGTAAATAATTATTTGAATAACATTGTTCGTATGCTTCTTTTGATACAATATATAGTGCACTATACTCAACTGGATCGAGTTCATTTGTCACTTTTGGACAGATAAAATCAATTTTATCACCAAGATGTACATATAATATTGCTGGTGATACCGATGAAAATATTTCGTTTGAAGAATTCCAATAGATACGAAATGAGCGAGGACGATAATATCGTCGACGTATACTAGTAGTTGTTAAAGTAGATATCGTTGAAAAAAATGTAACCAGTATGAGTAGTTTCATATGATAAACTCGTACATCACCATTAGTACACAAACATTTGATCTCTGAAATAAAATATTATTAGTTTAAATAAAGTACTTTGATTTGGATCAAATAATTTCCGAGTGGGTCTATGTATATAGATGATACTTGTTGAGATTGTGTATAGTATGTGATTGAACACGTTGATGATTATTGAAAGAATTGCATAATAGCTATAGGCTATGTATATGATAAAGTTATTATAAACAATCGATAGCATACATTTTTTTTTCGATTTTCTTTCTTTTTATTCTTCACTTTTCGTTTCAAATAATTGCTGAACAATTTTCAGATTAATATACACTGATTTTTTTTCTTCTTTAGTTGGAAAACAATCTGTTCCTATAATAATAGCATGTCATATTACGTCTCTCTCTTTCTCCCTCTCTCTCTTTCTCTCTCTCTCTTTTTTTTTCTCTGTTCTCTGTCGTTTCATTTATATAAAATTGTTCAATCAATAGTAAACGTTCAGCATTATGATGAAGGACAAAGCTATTCACACCTTAAGAAAAACAAACAAAAAGATATATAATGAAAACTGTGTTACAAATCACAACGATTTTATCTTAAAACATTGTTTGTAGTAGTATGCTGGAGGGAACGATAGATTGTTTGTTAGATGTAATACATCTGCAAGTGCTACTTACATATTTAAATTGAACAAAGATGATAATAAAGCTTTCGTAACTATCAGACGAATGCAGTACATGAAATCAGACAATGAAATCCTTAGCAACTTCGTCAACTCATTATAACAATTATCGAATTAAGCGACTGTGAGAGTATAGCTTCTTAAAAGTGCGCATATAAACGTTTAGAGTTTAATGCGGCTTATACCTTTCCTAGTACTTAGAAATTCAAAAAAGTTTATTTATTTATTTTTGATCCTAAAGCGTTGCAATTATTTATTGACAAGTGTTGAAATCTACACTATCGATAAAACTGTACCCTGATCTTGTGAGTTAATCGAGCTTGTACATTTTAATTTTTTTTATTATTTTCGAATGACTGATTTTGTCTCATCAAATGTGTACAGAGATTGAGTCAGTGTTTGATAGTTTGAAATGTGTCAGTGAACTTGAGAATCTCTAACGAATATCAGATTCTAATTAATTTTATCTTGTCTAATGAATAGAGACGTGTTCGACAATATCCGTTATGCATAAACAGAGACATTCTACAACGTGTAATACAAAATTAATTAATCTTGTCACAGTATTAAAGACATGTAAAAAATCGATATAAACATTGCACTCCTTTTTAGCACCAAATAGAATATTTAGTATTGAATTTTCCTTACTTTGATAATTTTAATCTTATTTCATATCTAACCACTATTCTATTTTAATTAAAAACTGACAAATAAAAATCTTTATGCTATAATACATATAGACAATCAACATACCCAAGCAGTAATAAAAGTGAGTGTTTGATAAAATAATACTAATAATTCCTATAGCTATTTAGTTTAAAGATATATTAAAAACTTGTGCTTATTTACCTTCCTTACTTTCCTCTTAAATAAAAACATAACAAAGATAGAAAAATATTTAAGTTTTTTGCGCATGATGGATGTATGGGTGTATGAACATATTATATGTGGATAATTTCAAGTATAATATATTCATTCAAACAAATCTCTTGAATATTTCAATTATAATTACTTCGAAAAACCTTGACAATATGGCTTTTATGATTGAGAGGGAGAAAACAAAAACAAAACCAATGAATAACCATGAAAAAAACTTTTTGAGAAAAAACTACGTATTAATAATGGAGAAAAAAACTCAACTTATATTTTGGCATACAACTTGACAAACTTGTCGTTATTTTCTTTCTAACATACGTTACGTGTAATTAGTTCTTATCGATCTCCTTCTCTAGATGTTTTGAGGAAGTATTCATTGTTAACAATCAGTCATATATTCTGTTTTCACAGGTCAATGATAAAAAAAATTTTTTTTCATAACTTAAATATCTACTGTCTGTTGTAAGAATTCCTATCATTAATAAATAGAAAGAAAATTTTTGTTTTTTCTCTTTTTCCATGTTATTCACAATAATAACACATTTTAATGGATTCTATTATAAAATACACAACATTAAAAATACTTATGCAATGGTCTTATTTGTATAGCGTATATTAAAAACATATATCGACAGACTACTTAAAAAATGTTTATAAAAAACCAACTAATAAAGCAACACTACTTTTTTACTGACTTTATCTCTTCGCACTAAATATTTGTAGTTGAAAAGGCATAACGCTTAGAGTAGCGGATCCAGCCCACGAGTGGCCGCTCGCACCCTTTAACCAAAAAACAAATTTTTTCCAACTTTCTTAGAATAATTTGTTTCTATGATGACCGTACGTATCTCGCACTTTTATCCTATACTGCACGTACCAAAGAATAATTCTGGATCCGCTACTGAACGCTTAAGTTTCATTGATTATGAAAAAAAACGTGTTAGAATTCAGAAAATCTTTCAGCATGTAAAGTTATACACTTCATCAATTTCACAACGCATTTTCAAATATAAATTTATCTCTTTAGATAATTTTTTATTTAGAAAAAACGTTAAGTAAATGCTTAGATGTAATAAATTAATAGCGCTTATTATATCAATATTTCTATGAAAAAGTATCGTTAGAAAAAGAGAAATGAATCGAAATAGACTAAAATATGTTTTTCTTCAATTTATAAGTTTTTGAAGTTGATGAGAACACTTTCTTAAACAGTAACGGAACCTTTTTTCTTCTTGTGAACGTTTACATGACACATCTTTGAGTGCATAAATAAATATGTGCTCGAAAAAAACGCAAATCTTCTTTGAGAAGTTTTTTTGTCGTCACTACCATTATTCTGCTGTTTGTTTATCGCATACATAAATAATAGAATAATCGAGTAATATAAATAGAATACTGTATTCGATGACTGTCTATGATTCGTATCACATATTAATAGCGATCTTGTCTACTCAATACAACGTAATCAGAATAATAAACTTTTATTTATTCAATAAACTTCACAAGACAGAATTCAATAGACAATTAATTATCGTGTATCAAATATATATAAACCTACGAAAAAGATCTCACATTGTCTCAGAATTTTATCAGGTTCATTTTAAATTTAACTACTTTGTTTTTTCTATTTTCAGCTATGCCATAAATGTTCAAAATGACTCTTAATTCACTATCGGCCACCATTGTCAATAAAGCTACACTCATCTATTAGCAAAAAGACAAGAATTGTGTCGAATACACATGCGAAAATGAATGGTATTTTTTTAAGTCAAAGAATAAGTCTCTTTATTTCTCCAATATTATTCATTTAATGCGTTTGCTTTTCGATGATACAATTCAACAAGAAGTTAATCATGTTGATTAGTGATATAATGATTGAGTGATAGTTACGTGAGTATCAATCAATAACTGATCATGATGACTGACACAGCCGACTTATCTTGCAAGGAGATTAATATAACCATCAACAGCATCACTGATCCAGAAATCAACAAATGAGAGAAGGCTAATACATATCAAATTCTAATTTTATCAAAAGGTAGATGTGAATCAATTCTTGAAGAAACCTACCCTTCAACCAGTATTATCATCATCCAACATTAATTCAAAGACATCAATTGACTAAATAGTAAATAATGAACTTAATCTATAAACGTTTAGTAGTAGAGCATCTGTTAACAGCAACTGAATCACTATCAAAAATCCTTCATTAGCGGTGACAGTCGACACATGTGCACGATGAAAATTGGTGTACCAATACGCTAAGCATCATACCAATGATGATAAATTGAGAGATCAGTCAGATTAGTGTTGTAACCTCAATGGACTTAACGATAGAAAGAGCACATTTGCCCGTACCAACGTTCCTCTAATCAGAGTTGTAACCGGGCCGGTCCGATCCGGTTCGGCGTAAAAGTTTAGATCGGCCGGTTCCCACCGGTCTTCTACCGGTCTGTAAAGATTTTCAAACCGGCCGGTGATTTTTTCCTGGTTTTGAAACTCTTAGCTTTTTTCTCTTCTTCACTAAAAAAAAAAATCAGTTTTTCTACTCTCTTGTCCGTCTGGAAAATATTTGAAAACCGGCCGGTTTTTCACCAGTCTAAACCGATTTTTGGACCGACCAGTCTCTTATTTTTAGACCGGTTACAACTCTGCCTCTAATCATCTGACGTTGATAATTCATTTCAATCTCTATTTCCTTCGACTTGTTCTATTAATCGAACAACATTCAATCAAACGATTCATAACTATTCCAGCCAAGAGTACTTATATTTACTACTGCTATAAAATCAAATTTATTCGAAGAATCATATCGTTTCTGTTTGATCAACTTTTATTGAATCTAAAAAGAAAGATTTCAGTCTAATGTTATGGGACTACTATCCATTTTAATGAATAATGAACCCGGTTGTAACTTGAATAACTTCGGAACGGAAGCAGCTAGAGACCTGCCGTTTTCGTTGTTAGAAAGAGAAAAAATAACTTTATGCTTTTCTGTAACATCCAACGACTTCACACCGACTTTTGGCGCTACCGATCTGTGAAACATTTTGAAATACGCTTAGCGCCAAAATTTC
>CAJNOQ010000978.1:0-38119 GCA_905250885.1 Didymodactylos carnosus | reverse complement strand
CGGATAGAGAACTGTTAGTTCCATCTTCATATTCAATAGCACGCTTATCCGATTAAAAACGCCTTAGAAATACGCAAAATACTAAGAAACTTTGTGCAAGTGGCCGGAATTACTCCATCTGACTCTACGTAAATTTTATTATTCCATTTTGTTATCGTTATGGTTATTATTAGTTCAACAAACATTTATTTTAGAATTACTTTATTCAAGCTTGATTCACTTATCAAAATGTTAAAACTGTTCTGCGTTCTCAATACTGCACAATGCGCTGAAAAAACAAAAAACATTAAAAATAAAATAACTTACCGTAGTAGGAGAGGTCTTTATGTGGCGGAAGGAATCCACGGTCTCCCCACTGACGCTCGTCAGAGAGACCGACCAACCCTCCTTCGAGGCTTCATTCTATCTTATTTCTCGATAGTTCACAGAAAATGTGACTATGTGGAAAAAAACTTCTGGAAAACATGATTTTCCTTAAAAAAAGGAAAAATCCATAACTTTTCGCCTAGGAAAGTTAGAAAGATGAAACTTGAAGATATTAGTGGACTATCAGCAGAATCACAGCAAAAATTTTCCGCCCTTAATTTGCTAAATTTGAAGAGTTATGATATTTTTAGTGTTACTGCGGTACCTAGAGCATGGAAACAGATTTTCTAATAATAAAATAAATATATATTCAATTTAACAAGCAGTAAACAAAAAAAATATTTTATCTTATAACAAATAATAAATTACTTTTCTAACAACAATAACAAAAGAGAATATATATTTGAGAGATAACAACATAACATAATTCACTGTTTATCACCATCATCATTAATTACACGATCAATTACGTGTTTTAAACAATAACGAACATCACGTTCTAATATTTTTTCAACATCGAAATCTGTTGTTGGACATGTACATACGTGCATGGGTTCAACACGACTTGTTTCTAAAAATCTCTCGGGATCACTACACGCCTCTTCCAAATCTCGAATATCATGTGTGACTTCCCTAGAAACACACAAACATTTACATAAATATCTTAGTTAAATAGACTTTAACTACTTACCATCGACTTTCACATGATACACATTCAAAACCAAGTTTATATTTCCAACTTTTTGATTTTCTTGCATGATTTTCAATCAGACCATGATGTAAATCTTTCATTTGAGCTTCTAATAAGCCAAGACAATCACGAATTGGACCCAATGATCTAAACAAAAAGATAAAATAAATAAATTAATTTAAAATTAATGTTTTCAAATGTGTGTACTTCTACTTACTGTACAATGCGTTCTTCTGCTTCTGTATCAGTTATTAGTGTGCGTAGTTCATCAACTGAAATTTCATTGGATGAATGAGTCTAAAATAATCATAAATTAAGAAAATATATTATATTCACTGATATTTAATAATGATTAGTGACCTCATAAAATGATAATAATGGTCTAACTAAACGACTAAATTTTGTTAAACGTTTTTCTAAGTCAGTTCGTTTTTGTATATGACGGACATCTAATTGTTCAAATCGTTTAATATTATCCAATGCAAACTAAAATATGTGAAAGAAAAGAATTATGTTTTCAAATTTTTTCCTTTGATATTTTTGACCCTAATATTATGCATACAGATAAGCAACATGAATAGGCAAACAAATAAATAAACAAGAGAATAATACATATTACACTTAGATTGATCTCTGCTAGCAAATACGATACACTACTGTGGATCATGAGGTTGAGCTCTTAGTTCGAATAGAGAAAGCATCCTTTCTCAATTAAGATAGAACATGTGCATGTACCAGATTAATAAATGGAAAAATCTCATCCTTCTTTTAAAAGATGTTTTTTATATTTTTTAAAAATAGGTTAGTAATGCACTATACATTATTTTTGTAATATTCAATTCTGCAAGAGGAAATAAGGGTAGAAGCAAGTTAATAACAAGATCAATGCAAAATATAGCCATAGGGATATGAACATGCGTTGATAAATATCTAAATTGTATGTTCTTTATTTGACATAAATTTAACGAAAACAAAAGTTAAAATAAAACACATAGACATACACACACATACACACACACACACACACACAGACACACACATAGATAGTAAAAAATTAGATATACACACTAGGAATGAGCTAAGTTAATCTATCACCGGTAAAACATTTAATTCATTCTTCTCTTTCTAAACTAATAATAATACATTACGTAAGAACGAGAGCAGTGACTAAATCTGCTCATAAATTGTAATTAATTAGATAGAAGAAGTAAAAGAGAAAAACATACTGTAGTATTATAGAAGCTGCAACAAAAAAAAAAATAAAAGTAAAAAATAAAACATGAAAAAGAAAAAGAATGTCATGATTATTGTTCAATGTATGAATGAGTGTATGTAGATGTATGTATGTGTTAAAGAAGATCGTCGATGCTCTGAAATAAGAAGAGGTGAAGCAAAAGCAACAAACAATGATGTATGTGTTTGTGTGTATCATGGTCAATAAGCAGTCACAGCAAGCATATCCGTATGAATGTGTGTAATTAGAAAGAGAGAGAGAGAGTGAAAATTTTCAATTTGTTTGTTTGTTTGTTAATAGAAATAATTTACATTCATATTTTTACCTGATTTGTTTTATGTAATTCATTAATTTCCATTTGATGAGTACTTGATGTATGTTCCAATTTATCTTTTAATGCTTGTAATTCACGTTCTTTTAATTCGACTATATCACGAAGATTCTAAATAGAGAAAAAGAGACGTAATTAGAAATCTAAAAACATATTGAAGTTTCATATTTTAATTAAGGATACCCTCCTCTTTTTTATAAAAATTTTGGATTTTGAGCTGAGCATAGCCTAATGTAGAGGAAGGGTCACAAAATGAGCCCACTCCCAGTACTCCACGACCTTTTCCCAAAAAGTTATGCATTTTTGAAGTTTTTCCTTCAAAGCCTAAAAAAACTCAATTTTTTAGTTTCATAAACTTTTCTCTCATTTATTGTACATTCAAAATTTTTCTTACACATACTCTGATAGAAGAAAGTGTTTTTTTCACAATGAGACGTTTTACACAATTTTTCGATGAGTTTTCGCGCCACGGAAAATGTTCTGAAAAAAGTGGCCTGTATGCAAAATGCGTTTTTTCTCGAAAACTATTTTTTTGCTACCGTGCTTCATTGTACCACATTACGATCCGCCTTAAATTTCATCCGATCGAGTTAAGAATTTTACCAGAGGTACTTAAGACACTATTACAGAGGTATTCTTTTGGAATTTTAGTTCAGACTTTTCTTTACTGAATTATAGAATTTCTAAAATTGAAAAACTTGGTTTTTGAAAGTTTCTCAGTATTTTTCCTATAATTCGGTAAAGAAAGGTTTAAAAGAAAATTCCAAAATTATACCTCTGTGCTATGGCCTTGAGTACCTCTGGTAAAATTTTTAACTCGATCGGATGAAATTTAAGGGGTTTGTAATGTGGTACAATGAAAAACCGAGTTTTCTGGAAAACTGGTGAAGGCAATAGTTAGAAACTTGAAACAAAAACGAAAATGTGCTTCATTGAGTTTTCAATCAGTTGTGAAAATATGAAGCCTTAGTGAATTTTAGTTTTTATTTCACAGCATTTCTACGGTAAGCCCAAAAAGAGGAGAGGGATATCCTTAAATAATTAAAAAATCTATTACTTACGTTAAGGGATTCATTAGTAAGCGGCAGAGCTGATTTAAAATCGGCTAATTCTCGTTGTAACTGTTTACATACTAATTGTTCACTTAGAAAGTCCGCTTTTATATGATTAAGTTCGGTACGATATTGTAATTCAATTGTACGAAGTCTAAAATTAACATTTTCATTTCATACAAACATTATTTTTCATTTAATATTGTAGAAATTCGTCTATAAGATTTAATTTTATACCTGTCCGTTTCTTTTTTCAATATTAACATTTCTTGAATTTTATCATTCATTTCATGTTGAACGTGCTTGAATTGGAATGTATAATTTTCAAGTTGTTTTTTTAAACGAACATTTTGTGAACGAATAGTTTTCAACTAAAATATTTTAATATTTTCTATGAATATGTACAAAAATCTATTTAAAATTTACCTGTTTTTCTGTTTCTTTTAGTCTATCTGTTGTTTCATTTAATTGTAATTGTAAACGTTGCATTTCATCTTGATTATTTGTTATTGCTACTACTGAATTATTTGAATATCCATCACCTTGTAAAAATGACTTTTTTAATAAATCAATTTCATGAACAAGTTCTTGATAGAGTGAATCGGATGAAGTTGATGTCAATAACTTTTTAGATAATTCTTCTAAATTTTCAAATGGTGTAGTTTGTAGTGCTACTTCACATGTTAATAGTTTTAATGTTAATAGACAAATATCTCGATCATTTTGATGAGTTGACAAATTGATTGATGAAGGCGATAAATTCGAATTAGACGATAGTAATAATTTTTCATTTTCAAGTTTTAACTGTTCATTTTCATGCGAATATTCATAAGCCATTGTTTCTAATTTTGATGTTAATTCTTTTAATTTTTTATTTTCATTTTGAATTTGTTGTAAAACTAAAGTTAAACGTTCAGTTTCTGAAGTCCATGCACTTAATTCTTGTTCAAATATACGACGAGATATACGATCAGTTGGTGTCGGTAATGGATATAAACTAAAAATAAATAATTCCTCATATATTATCTAGTATTAAGTGAGAAATTAAGAACTCTAAATGATATTCAAAATTTACTTTTCTTTTAGTGTTTGAGTTTCTACATTTGATACAGTTTTCTGTTGTTGTTCTGATTTTTGTTGATATTCTTCGTCTAATTGTTGTAACTGTTCATGATGTTGTTCAACAAGAGTATCACGTTCACTAATTAACGTTTCTATCTGTAATTCATACATTTTTAAAGTATTTTCAGATTCTCTAGAAAAGAATGAAAATTAGTGGTAATTTCAACAACAACAAAAAAAAAATTTAGCATAGAAGCAGATTCGATGATCTATCTACAAACCGTAATTGTTCATTTGTATTTTGTTGTTGTTCTAATATAAGTTGATTTTGATTCAAATTATATTCTACTTCAGATAGACGTTGACGTAATATTTCTTTTTCTTCGTTTGTTTTTGATAATTGATTTTCTAATTGTTCCAATTGTTTACGATGAATTGTTTCTTCATATTCAGTCATTGATAAACCAATTGTTTGTGTTTCAATATTCATTTGTGATTGTTGCTGTTGATTTTTCAATATTAACAATTGTTCCATTTTCATTTGATATTCATTTTCAAGTTGTTCATGATACTGATTTACTTGGCTAAACAAAATAGTAGAACTTTAATAATTATGGGAATCAAATCTATTAGTTGTAATGAAATACAAATTTTTGATTGTATTTAGAGAAAGACAGAGTTAAGGCACGACAAGCAACACAACTCCGTTCACACCGTATGAGGGTGTTACTATTCCTTGTTCTTATCGAACAAAGAACGATAACTTTCACGCGACGAGAGCGAAGTATGATATCGCTGTACAATGCACATGTTCTGCTTCTCTACATTAAGTATTTCTTTTCATTCTATTAGAAATGATTCATCCTTTTAAACTAAAACTGTGTCTAGTAACGTTCACTCAACAACCGTTGAGATAAATGTGAAAAGCACCATACTTATGGTTCGATCTTGACAAGTGGTCACTCATCTTCTTACTAATCGTAGTTTTGACACAATAGAGAAAGATATTACGTCACAATTCTCTACTTTATAGTGACTAACTCCATAATATATGCATGGTTTGATCTTCAGAAGTGGTCACCCATCCTCTAACTAGTCATGCTTGGCCACAGTGGATAAAAACAGTATTAGTCACAATTCTCCGATTTTTAATATGGTCGTAGTATCTTCTTTTGATTCTTTCAGAAATGAATTCTGTCTGAGTCTCTAATAACTACAAAGCGGTTGTAAAGTTAACTAAATATAATTATTCAAGTCGAGTTTCACATTTATATATAAATTTTTGATTGATTCTAGAAGAGACAAATCAGACTTTTTTTTCATCATGTAGTACATTCATACCTCTCTAAATCATTAGTATGCTCTGTTGTTCTAATTTCTTCCTCTTTAATCATGCTTAATTCATTTTCTTTTTCATTTAATTGTTGATTTAGTTGTTTTAAATCAGATTTATATTGATCATCAATTTGTCTTATTTCTTCTAAATGTTGTTCATTTAACATATTTCGTTCTTGAAATAAATTTTCAATTTGTATTTCATACATTCGAATTGTATCAGATTCATGATCTTTTTTTTCTAGTAAATATTTCATTAGAAAATCTAAATAATTCATTGTATCGAAATCTGTTGTTTGATGATCATAATCATTAAATAAATCTGGTCGTTGTTCAACAATTTTATGTATTTTCTCTTTTATTGATTGTAAAGCACGTTTTAGTTTTGCGTTGATCGTCTTTAATTTTTCTTGAGGTTCATTATCGGTTTGAGTAAAAGATGAGACGGTGGAAATTGATGATGAACCACTAAGTGGAACACTTTTTAATAATGGCTCTTCTTTTTCGATTGATGTTGCTGTTTTTGGTTGTGAAGTACTAAAGAAACCAAATAGACGATTTGCTACACTTGTACCCACACTATTATCGGTTATTGGTGTTGTTTTGGTATCATCTTTTCTCATCTCTTCGTTATTTTCTGTTTGTGTAGTCGTATCAACCATCAAGTCAAGAAACATTTCCGTTTGACACGATGTATCAATTAAAATGTTTTTGGATAGTAATTGTATGTCCAGTAGAGATTTTTCTTCTCCTTCATTAATATTAAAGGAAGAGAGATCTAAAGGACTTGATGTTTGTTGAAGTTGTTGATCATTTCTAAATGGACTTGAAGTGGAATGATCAACGAATAAATTACATTGTATATCTTGATCAACTGTTTCCAACTGTTTACTATTGTCGATAATATCATACTGAGTTTCTTTAGATTCACTTGATGTTGTGTAACTATGTTGACTAGATTGATCTTGAACATCTGGAGATTCTGACATTGTTACTTGATCCATTGTTTCTGGATTAATGTGTTCAACCAATAATTGACACTGTACGCTATTATTGATTCTTTTCACTCGGATTGTCGAAGTTCTAGCGTTACGGGTGGTGATCGAATCTGTATTTGTGTCAATTGCTAAAATAAAAAATTTCACACATTTTTCTATGCGACAAGCAAAAAAATACATAAACTTTCTCGATTCAAGCTTGATGGAATAAATTCTAATATTATTCAGAACTTTTAGTAAGAGAAAGTCATATTGTCTTTTTGTAGAAGTAAACAACATAAAAATTACTTGTACCACACCTCATATATAGATTCATGACAAACTTTGATTCACTTACAATGATATGATCGAATCTCTACTTCAGGTTGCTCTTGTTGTGGATCTGTCATGCTGGTACCATCGATTCTGAATGGTTTCACTTCATCAACAATTAATTCGCACTGAACTGCTTTCGTATCGATTGTTTCAACTTCATATTGTGTATTTTGATCATTTGTTTCTGGATCAGTTAATAATTGACATTGAATATTACTGTCAACTGTTTCAACAGCAAGTGTAAATGTTTCAACGTTAGTATTATTGATGAAATCGGTATTTGTGTCGATAGCTGAAATGAGCCAAAGTACATATATACTATTAAACTATCTGTCACTATGCATGATATACTTACAATGGCCAGAAATCGAATCAGAGATAAAATCGGTCATAGTAGCTTCTTCTATCATTAATGGTTGTTTCAAATTTTCGTCTTTTTCATAAATAATTTCTTCAGAATTAGTTGTTATTATTGGATCATTTCCCCAATCTCCTTCGTTAATGTAGAAAGAATTAAGATCAATCGGACTTGATAGGTTTTGAACTTGCTCTTGTTCCCTATATTCATTTGTCGGAAGTGATGATAAATCTTGTATTTCATATTGAGTATTTTGATCAATTGTTTCGATTTGTGATCCTCCTACTTCTTCTTCAACCAGATCATACTGAGATTCTTTTGATTCTGTTAATATTGCAGGAGTGTGTTGAATAATATAACTATAGGTATCTTGTTCAGTCAATAAATCACATTGAACATCGTTATCGACTAGATGAACTTGAATTGTAGATGTATCTCTATCAGTGTTACTGACTGTATCTGTACTAGTGCCCACAGCTAAATAAAAAAATAAAAAAGATTTAAAATAGATAATATTTATATGTATATAATACGGATGAACTATTATAAATCTCTTCTACTTACAATAATCTGGTTGTCTTGGTTCGGTCATGTTTGCTTGATCTAATAAAAGTGATTTTTTGTTTTCGTCATTGTCCTCTTCTATATCATATTGTGTTTCTTTCGATTCATGTACTATTTCGAAATAACACTGCACATTAGAATCAACTTTTTCCACCATCGATTGTTGATCATCAGTCATCATTTCACGATCAATTTTTTCATCTTGATCATGTTGTGTTGCTCTATCTTCACGTACTATTATTGGTTCTAACTCACATTGTACCTGGTTATCAACTATTTCAAAATTTACTTTTCTTTCCTGTTCTGGTTGTACATTATCGGATAAAAGTTCACATTGAATATCTTGATCATTAACATATGAAAGACGAGATTCAACCAGTGAAATATTATTAGTTAATAATTCGCATTGTATACTACTATCAATTGTGTTAACATTTTTTTCTAAACTTGAATCTGTTTTTAAACCATTGTTATTGTATTCCGTATCTGTTAGTGTGCTAATATCTTAAAATAAAAATAAAATCGATTACTAAACTTAGTTTACAATTTGCCTGATCTGGATATAGCAATTGTTACAACGTTATTGAGTTTATGAGACGATGAAAATATCAGATGATGCAAATCTTACCTGTAACAACTGTTTGTTGATCAGCTTCAACTGTTTCTCCTTGAACAATTTGTGTCGATAAATTTGACGAAAATTGTTGCTGTTCAAAATGATCGTGTATGATTCCAATCATTTCTATCAAGGAATATTCTTTATTGGTTTTAACATATTGTGCTAAAGTCATTATTTCTTCTAAACGATGTTTAATTGTTGTTAACAATTTTTTAGCTTTTAATAATTTTTGTGTTGTTTCTTGTGATTGTTCTTGTTCCACAACTTCTGTTTGAGTTGTTTTATGTTCTGAATTAATTATTCTAATATTTTCAGATGAATCACCACCATCATCCTCTATTAAAATTTCTTGTTCTTTTTCAATTTCGGATAGCGTTGGTTTTTGAGTAGTAATTGATGATTGTTGCGGTTGTTCATATTCGGCTAATTGATTTCTTAAATTTTCAATTTCACTTTGTAATTGACGATTATCCATTTCTAAGGTTTTTATTTTTGATAATGATGTACGTAAAAGTGCCGTACTCTTTTTCAAACGTTGACGTAGTGTATGCGCGGGTTCATTATCATCTTCTAATGGTATCTCGTATTGTGTCTCTTTATCATCGAATGAAACGAGAGAATTTTGGCTTGATTGTGAATCTGTCATTATTGTTGATTGTACAACATGAAGTGGAATGGAAAGTTGTGGACTCTGACTAAACTCTGTCGTTCGCGATTGTATTGATGATGGAACAGTTTCTTCGTCAACAATCATGGGTAATACATTCTCAGTAAAGAGACTAGATGGTTGACTTGTCAAATTTTTAGGAACACTGCTGTCTGCTGTATCATCATTCTGTATTTGCATATTGGAATCAGTTATTGTTGAAATATCTACTTCTGTTTGACTTGATGGATCCATTAAAATTGTTTCAGACAACGATCGTATTTCTGGCCAAGATTTTCTTTCTGTTTCTGCAGTTGCTCGTAAACTTTCATCAACGTACAATGAACTTGACATTTGAGAATAATCTTGTTTCATATGATCGTTGATTAATGATTGTGGTATCAAAATATCTGAACTATCAACGAGTAAATCACATTGTATATCTCGATCACTTGTTTCAAGGTGTCGTGGTGGTTGTTGCTGTTCTTCTATAATATCATATTGAGATCCTCTAGATTCAATTGGTAATGGATTATATTCCGGCTCAATCAATAATCCACATTGAATATCACTATCAACTGTTTCAATTGGAGTGGTCGATGTATAACTATGAACAAAGTCTGTGTTCGTATTGACAGCTAAATTAAAATTTTATGATATTTATTTTAAAATTTTCATTGATAAATAAAGGAAAAAATTTGAATTTACCTTGATGTGTTTCATACGGTCCTTCTGTCATAACAGCTTGGTCTACTAAGAGGGGCTTATCGAATTTTTCTTTTTCTTCAGTGGTAGTTAAATTGTATTGGATTTCTTTCGAGTCAGTTATTAATTTTGATAGAGATTCTGATTGGTCTATCTCATTATCTGTTTCATTTTTGTCAATACTGAAAGAATGGATGTCTACAGACATTGATTTTTCTACCGATTCTTGCATATTGCCATGAGACGATTGTTGTTCTTCATAAAGATAGTCGTTCGGGTCTATGGATAAGCTTAACAGCGGGACATTATTTGACCATTCTCCTTCATCAATATTAAGTGCAGAAAGATCGATTTCACTCGTTATGCGGTCTATCTGATCGTTCATTTCTAATGGCACGTGTGGTTCGTCAGATGTAAAATCACATTGAATTTCTTGATCTGTTGTTTCGATACCGGACGGTTCCACTTCAAAGTCATACTGGGATTCTTTCGATTCAGTAGTTATCATTGGAATTTTGTCTCCTTCGATAGGATATGAACCATAAATATGTGACATCCAGCCTGGTTGAACTTCGTCCATGAAACTTTCTCGTGACTCCTCAATGTTTTGATCTACTTTCTTGTTGGATTCTGCTATTGCAAACTCATCGTTTGGTTTTAATTCAGTCAATAATTCACATTGTACACCACTGTTAACTGTTTCTACATGAGTGATAAACGACTGCATATTGCTGTCTGTGATTATATCAGTGTTCGAATCAACAGCTATAACGAGAAAACGACAAAAGCAACCATTTTAGTTAGAGATATACAAGGGCAAAATTTTCTATGCCTGTACATGACAGTGAAAAGAAGATCCAACATGATACACACAACCTTTTTGTCTCTAATTTTTATCTTTGATACTATTTGTTCACTAGTAAACTATTCTGATTACTCATGTTCGCTCATAAGCAATGGTTGACCCGTTCGTGTCGGCATGTATGCCCGTTCATATATCTTCAATATTAGTACAATACAACACCGATTGAATCATCTTGTACAATCAGCAAATATTCAAGCAGTAGAATTTCATGTTTTACATCTCAGATATAAACTGTATTCTTCCAGAATACAAGAAAATTAAGTCTACAACTTAGACCATTGAAGAATAGAAAATCAGTTTTGTAAGAATGGAAATTTGAACACACAAAGTTATTTTTGTCTCTTTAGTTTATTATATTTATTTAACTGATTCCCTTAAGAAAATAAATAATAGTATTCTATCTCAAATATTATCGAGCAGTTGTAGAAAATACTAACGTGACTTATACTTACATGGTTGAGAAGAATAATCATATTCAGTTAAAGTTGATTGATCAATCATTATTGGTTTTGCTAATACTGATGACTCGTCGTACGATATTTCACTATGGTTAGTTGCTGGTTGTGATTCAAATTCATACTGAACTGCATTATCAATATTCGACGTCTGCCGTTCACTAACTCCTCCGCCTACTTGAAATGGTACAGTGCCATCGGTTATTATACCATCTTTATTTAAAATCATTGGAGATGTCCGTTGTTTTTGTTGAACGAGCAAAAGACCATTGTCATCGGTGACATCATGACCAACTAGAAGAAAGAACAGCAAAAATCACGTAATGTATTTAATTTCATCACTGTTGCAGTTGTCAATAAACAACGTGAAAGACATTTATATTTAGTTTTAACGTCAACTAAAATGAAAATCATTTCGTCGACGTCGGATGGTGTCACGCCGACTTTACAAAATTGTTTTTCCACTCAAAGTAGATAGTCTACGGATCCTTGTTGATGGAATGGATGAGATTTAGGAACAAAAACTACCTAAATGTCCACGTTTTTAAAAAGCAGAATTCAAACCAAAAAGCGCTTGTCCTCAGCCTACAATGTCTTATTTTGATCTAAATAGACATTTTATCAAGAACAAAATATCATACTCCTAATTCCCCTGAAAAATTCAGTGATACGATGTATCAGTAGAAAATTTTCAGTTTTTAAGTAACTCTCAAAAACGTTTTTGGTCATTCACACTAAAATTTTTGATAAAAATTATTTTTCTCAAATGAAACATTATTTTATTCAAATTTTCATTGTTTATTTTTGATAAAAATATTTATTAGTTCTCAAATTCACGTTTTAGTGGTAGAAGACTGTAGTTTTTGACATCTAAACATCTTGAGTATGTGGAAGAAAAACTTCCAATTGCGTGATCTTGGAATCTTAAACTTATTGATCAGCCAATTAGAATTGAGATTACTGACTGATTTCAAATGTTGATTCCGAGTTCACTACTGTTAAAATAACAATTTATAGCCTATAGACAGTTTTAGCATCATTTGAAACATTTAGAAAAAATCTCAAAAAATTAGGTTTTACTCACGAGACTTCTGACTATGAGACATGAGACTCGAATGTCATCATACGCTCTTTCTGAACAGCTAAAGATTCTTTATAGTACAATATTTACGAGTCGAATCACACTTTTTCAACATCTGTCTTCATTACACTAATGGCGATGCTTACATTGATTATCTTCTTGTTCAAATGCTGATGTAGCCGTGACTCTTGTAGATGATAATTTTGGTTGCATATCCGAATCATATTGTTGTTGAAATTGCATTTTATATTGAAATAATTCTGAATTCAATTCTTCCAATGTCTCTTTTTCTCGTTGAACAGCATCCAATTCTTGTTTTATTTCTAAATATTTCTGTTCTAAAACTGCTATTTCAACATTTTTCAATTGTTCAAACTGTTGTCTAAAATAATTACAATCATTTTTTATTTGAACATAATCTTGTTCTAAATCCATATATTTTCGTTTCATTTCTGGATAATTATATTCATTTAAAAGATCATTTAATTGTTGAATATGTAATTTTTGTTGCTCATATTGGGCATGTTCTTGATCATAATAAGATAATCTTGAATGTAAATCATATTTTATTTCTTTTATTTCTGTTGATAATTTTTCACACAATTCCGACTTCAAATTTAATTGATCAAGAAGTTGTTGTTGATACAATTGCATATCATCTAAAATTTTGTCATGAGATAATTTTAATTCATCAATTTCACTATCATGTGTAAAATCTAAATGAGAAATAAAATTAAAAAAAATAGAATCATTATTCTAATAACCTGTGATGTAAAAGTAATTACCGAAATCTCCAGCCCTAGTTCACCGCTCAGGAACATCGTAGAAAGTCAACTTTTTTTAAATTAAAAAGAACAATGTCTGAACTACAAATTTAGTACCAGCCATATTTTTCCCGGACGAATTTGAAAAGGACGAAAAGCTAAAAACCAAACATCTCTAAAAACGTTCTTGAAACGGTTTTGCAACTTGAAAAGTATATATTTCTCAATTATTTTGTTCTACTTGGACCAAATTTTAATAAAAAATATACCAAAATGCAGTGCATCAAAAATTCTATCGGTATCAACTTTGCTAAAGTCTTTTAGATCCATCCTTGACTCTTTCATCAAAAAGATTTGAAAAATAAAATTATTGTGAAAAAGACTCTTTTTCAAGAACTATCAGTTTGAAAGAATATCAGCCATCTCATATCCAGAAATCATGCATGAACTCAATTCTTTTTGCGTTATTTGTTCAAAATATGTTAGACCATAGAACTTAACAAAAAAAAAATCATTCAATAAATATTTTTACCACTCCAAAACGGCCAGATAGTGAGAACGACCAAATTATTCAGTCCCTCTCTAAAAAAAGCAATATTTTAGTATTAAAACTAAGAGCAAATTTAACCTCCAATACACCATTGGAAAGAGCACTCTTTATGCTACAAAAATCATCATTAAAAGTATTTTTTCCATTCTCTTCTGATATTAAAAAAGTTAATAGAAATAAAAAATGATGTTGCTCGCTGGCCAAGTTGCAGGAACGTTTTTAGAGGTGTTTGGTTTTTGGCTTTTCCTCCTTCTCAAATTCATCGGGGAAAAACATGGCTGATACCAAATTTATAGTGCAGACATTGCTCTTTTTAATTTAAAAAAAGTTGACTTTCTACGATGTTCCTGAGCGGAGAACTATGGCTGGAGATTTCGGCAATTACTTTTGCACCGTAGGTTACTCACGATTACAAATTATCTATAACACACAGTTTTCTTTGTAGAAATGGTAACTCACTTAGTTCACTTCTCTCATCTTTTAATTTATCTAATTTCTTTTGTAATTCATAATTTTGTTCTTGTATAAATGATAATTGTTCAACCTTATCATTTTTCTCAGAATTGAGTAGTTGATATTCATCTTTCAATACTCTTATGTATCCTTCATTATATAAATGTTTTGCTTCACATGATTGTAATTGATTTTGATAACAACGATATGCTAAATAGCATAGACGAAATAAAACTTCATTTGGATCATCTAATATTTGTAATTCATTAAAATTAAGTTTTGAACGTGTAATTATTTGACGTGATTCTGATGATAAATAATTACAAATTGAATCCAATGACATTGATGATAATTCATCATTTAATTGATTTGTATTAAAAAGTTCGTCGATTTCATCTTCATCATCAACTGATTTATCCAAATTTTCATCATAAGTCTAAAATATCATAATACGTTCAAGTTATACAAGTAAAAATTAAATTGTGAAAAATATACTCTTACCAATGTCCATAATTGATTGACTAATTGTGTTTGTATTTCTTTGTCGCTATTATGTATCATATCAGTTTGACATTCATTACTATGTAATTCTGTATTATCGGTTTGCGTCATTCTATCATCACTTTCCTTTGTAATTAATTCTGTTTGAGTTTGATAGTGGTTTATTTCAACACTTGTCTGTAAACCAATATCAATCTGTTCTTTCATTGTTGCTATCTCACTCACATTCTCTCTAATCTTTTGTTGTTCGTCTAAAGTAAATTTTAATTGTTCAATTAAAATTTCATTATATTTGGCCATATTTATCATTGATGATTGTTGTTCAACCATTTGATCTAATTGAAGTTCTAATTGATGTTTTTGTTCTATTAACAGTAAATTTTTTGAATGAAGTTGTTCAGCATTCGATTTCATTTCAAGTATTTGCTCATTTACAATAGTTAATTCGTCGATGAGAGATGGATCAGATTGTTGCTGTTGTTGTTGTTGTTGATAACTTTTCAGCTGTTCAATTTCTTCTTGAGCTGATTTTAATTTTGTTGTCTGAAGTTTCAATAAGTTTAATGCTTTTTCTAATTTGGCAGTTTGTTCATCATTCTCTTTTGTATGTAATGGAGCAATTTGAATATGTTCTTCAACGGGGAACGACTGTCGCTCTTCAACGAGTGACGGCTGCCGTTCTTCAATGGCTAAAAGTAAATAGACAAAGAATCTTTTTATCTATTTTTTCAGTAAACCATAAGATTGTCTAGTAAGGATGTTTTTAATTGGTCCAAATAAATCAATAAAAAATCACTAAAAGAATTTACAACATTTGGCTTTTAAACTCACCTGTAACTGAACTCAATGATTGCATTGTCTGCTGTTTATAACACTCCAGTTCCTTTTTAATTGTTTGTAATTGTTGTTCAAGTGAATTTTCATTCTCATTATCAAATTTTATAACATCTTCGAAAATTTGGTTTACGATCTGACGATTTTTAGTCTCATTGTGTTCAATTATATTCAATAATTTGTTTGAAAAGTGATCTAATGTTAAATATTCTTCTATCGGTTCTTGTTCGAATGATGATAATAAATGGCTAAATTTTCTCTGAAATTCTTCAGCATAATTTTTTTCAAAATATTTTTGCCATTGCTCGTTTGCTTGTACATATTGTTGACAACGAGATGTTTCAGAGAAGAGTTGAGATTGTAATTGACGAATGAGAAATTCAATTCTATCTAAAGGATGTTGATTGATTTCATGTGTTAATGTCAAGTCATATTCATTTTCAAGTTGACTATTTAACTGACATAAACGATCAATAACTTCAGTATTCCTGTCATCATTATTAATCGAATCAGTCTGAACTGAACTGTCTGATAGATCAACTTTTTGAACCGATGGAAGAACAAAATCGCTAGAGCCTAAATAAGAACAAGAAAATTATGGAAAAGTGAATATTAGAGTTAGAAATACATTTAGATCAATCAGCGAGTGAAAGCATGGCAGAAGCACGAATTTTCAAAAAAGTCTCAATTAGAGTCGGAAACTTTCTAAGAAAGTTTTCAACGAGGGAAGGTCTCCAAGTGTTCAATCGCTTCTTACTTGAAATATACATAGTTATTAAGTATGAGACGAATCGAGCGGGTACTCGAACGCTGGGTGAACGAGCGCGCTCATTGTTCGAGCGAAACAGACGAATTGCACTCATCGATCGAGCGGCTGACTTAGGAATCACATGCGAGTTACGAGCGCTCACATGTCATTCCTAATTTAAATAAATTTTCTATAGTTTTTCTCCATAGTGTACGAGCACTCGTCCAACGAGCGAGCTCGTATTTTCTCTGCTCGGGCGACAAGCGCTCGATTCGCTCCATACCTAATGGTTATAGGTAATTTCCGACGATGATCACGAATATGATCTTCATCTGAGTCCATATGGACTTTTGGCGTGCATCTCTAGAAAACCGGCATCCTAACATCCAAGATGAAGAGATTTTGATCTATGTGTTGTAGAGCATGTCGAGTTACCTGCATGAAAAAATTTCTAGACCTAAAGATTGCGTTTTGGATGAGTTCAACGAATTTCATTTTGAAAACAGGTGAAACGTTGAGTAAATCGAGATGTAAAATTTTTTCAAGTCGTTCAAAACTCAATCTTTGGGTCTAGAAATTTTTTCATACAGGTAACTCGACGGTTTTCCAGAGATTCACGCCAAAAGTCCATATGGGCTCAAATGAAGATCATAGTCGTGATTCATCGTCGGAAATTCCCCATAACCATGTATATTTCAAGCAAGAAGCGATTGGACACATGGGAACCTTCCCTCGTTAGTCGAAAACTTTCTTTTTTAGCCGAATCAGACTAAACATTTTCGCCTCGTACAAACCTCTGTTTAATTCACTCAAACGAGATGTAAGAAATCGCTAAATTGCAACCATTCATAGGTCTTATGATGCTCAACTTACCAGATGAAAGTGTTGTCAGTAATTGTTGTTGTTGATTTTCCTGTTGAGTAGATATCTGATTAGTGTTATCTACTCTTGGTTGTTGATTTTCATATTTTAATCTATTTACAATCTCATTTAATTGAAATGTTGATTCAAATTGGTCATATGTTGGCTCATTATGAACAGTATCATCACTGATATTGATTAATTTCTCTTTAATATGCTGTATGTAATTACACAGACTGTAATAAGCATTGAACATTGTTTGTTTTTCATCTTGATTTAACTGTAACTGTTCATTGAATAAATTATTTTTCTCTTGTAAATCTTTCGAAATTTTTGACCAGATGTGAAATAATTGTCTTAAAGTCACTGTGTTTTCCAAATTCGTAATATTAAATAATTTTAATTGATCAATACTGTCTGAAATGAAATAAATACTTAAAAAAAAAATCTTATATTATAGAAAAAATATTTTATTCTATTTTTAACTTCTATTCTATGGTTTTATTTTCGATTTTAACTTTATCAATTTACCTGATATCGTTTGTTTAATATCGTCTGATTGTTGAACATACAATTGAGTGACATGTTCAACTGTATGAAACAAATCAGTTTTAGATTCAACAGGTATATGCGGACATTGTTCATGAATGTAATCATTCATTTTTTGTTTATCATTTAACATTTGTTGACAAGAATATTCGGCTTGTTGTACACGCAAACATAAATCGTTAATTGTCGATGCATCAAACAACGATAATTGATCTTGATTTGATTTTAACATTTCCAAATAAGAATCATCAACTTCATGACCTAGAATAAACAAAAAATTAATATAAAATAGTTAAGAAAACAGTAGACTATAAAATTTTTGTTTCATTAATTTAAAAGTAAACATTGTCATAAGCTTAAGAATGATAAATGAACTATCATATGAAATATACAAGAATGCCAGAATTTGATTTATTTTAAAGTTAGTGAGACATTTTTCCTTAGAAAATACTTATCATACCGATAATCGTTTCAAACTTTTGTTTAAAATTGTTAAGTTGTTGAATATTATTCATTAGATCACTATTATTATCTAATTCATTCATTTTATATCCATGTTCATTAGACAAATTTGTCATTTGTTCTTTTTCATTTATCTCATTATATCGTTTTAAATTATCAATTTGATGTAAAATTGTATCATATGATGTTTCATCTTGATTAAATAATTTTCTACATGTTTCAATAAATTCATTTTTATTTTGTTCTTGTTTTTTAAAATCTTTCATTTTTTCTAATACATCTTCGGGTTGTAATGATTGATCACATTCGAGTAATTGTTGACATTGATAAAAAAATTCATCATTTCGAGTTTGTCGTTCATGTGAATCATTTAATTGTTGAATAATATGTTGTTGTTGTTGATTTAATTGAATTAAATATTGTTCTAATGTATCAATACTATCACAATTACATATATAAAGTAAAGAATCAACTTTTTTCTGTTGAAAAATAAATTGATTTAATTTTGAAAGTAAATTTTCAAATGTAAGATCAGATTCATCATATAATTCGGAACAATATTGAAGAAATTGATTTGAACGTGATATAACTGAAAAGAGAACGATGCATGATTATTGTAAAAGTATATCTTTTTTTTTTCGTTTTATATTTCATACAACAATATTTTTATTTTCTTACTTGAATTTTGAATATCAAATTTTGTAAATAAATTTGTTTCTAATGTATCAATTGTTAAATTTTCATCATTCATACTATATTTTTCATTCCATTTTGTTAGAAAATAATCGAATTTTTGTTGATTATCGATCATTATACGCAAATTTGTTAGTAAAGTTTCAAATGTTTGTTGACCATAATTTGTTAATAAATAATCATATTCATTCAATTTTCGAGAAATATCATCCATATTTCCAAGGTAGTGTTGTTGATTAAACAATTCATAAATTTTCAAAAATAAATTATCCAATGTCATTTGTTCTTGAGATGATTGAAATAAGTCATTTAATTTTTGAATTAATTCATTTTTTTCATTCATTTGACCTAAAATAAAAAATTATAAAGTGACAGTTAGATTGCACTTCTTACGTGTCTGAACCATAACTAAAAAGCTGTATATGTTCCCATTCCATTTTGTTTGCTGTTTTTCACATAAGAGTTGTGACAAACAGAAATATACCCATCTGTGCAAGTTTTAATCTATCTAATTAGACTAATTAACTTGACAAAACATTTTTCAACACAAATGTGTACTAAAATCTCATATTGGTCCTTTACACTAGTCTTAAGTGCAGTTACTTTCTTATCAAGTTTTAATGATCTGTTTTCCTAAGGACAGTCTTCTGTCACGACGAAAAGAAAAGTCAAATTTTTTCCTCCTTATACCAGTTTTACTCGATTCAGTCAAAAACTGTTAAGTCTGCAAAAACAAAAAAACGAAGTTTCTCCACTTTTCTCCGAAACATGTTGTGGGGCAACGTACAATTTCTCCATTATGTTTAAACAGTTCTAAAGGAAAATAGATGAGTTTTGATGGGTGATAAAAATTATTGACAGAGGAATGAAACAAGGCAAAAATGGAAGCGAAAAGTTTTTAAATTTGTGTTGAAATCGGTGCTGTTTATATATGAATTATGCGGACAACAAAAAGTGATGAATGACTTCTATTTTCACGCAGTTTTCTCTTGTATTTTCTTCTACACACTACAATTTTTACGTTTTTCCTTACGATTATTCTGTTCAAACAGAATAATCGTTCTGTTCAAATATTCTCCATAATTCTGATATTCACGTATTTCATCTTACGGTTTTTTCTTTACGACTTGAAACTTATTAATTTACTTCTCAATGATTTTCTATACATCTCTCGATTTCAAGCTTTTTTACATAGTTACATGGCCGTATAGCTTTGACATGTAAAACTCTTAGCAACCGTAAACTCAAAGTATCACCTCGTTTAATGTGAGTCATAGACAAGATGTTTCTTATTCACAAATCGATTTACTCCAATCTCTTTTTTACCTATAAAATTATCTAAATTTTCCTTCATCTCGTCAATTGGAATATTTTGTTGCCATTTTTTATTGAGAAATTGATTTAAATCGACTAATTTATTTTCCGATTGTTTTAATGTCGAACATAGATAATGCCATTGTTGAAGTATAAGATCAATTGTCGCATCTGACTCTAGAAAACAGTCAAATAGTTTCAATTGTTCTATAGAATCGAATTGAACAGTTTGTATTCGATCAATATAATTCTTATATAACTCATTTTGAGCAACAATTTGTAATAAATTATCGTGTGTACCAAATTTTTCATTTATCAATGTTTGAAACGTTAATAATTGAGAATTATCAATTTGAAGTTGATGAATTATGCCTTCTTTCTCGTCAAAATCGAGTTGTAATTGTTTAGATTTATCAATATAATCTAATATATGTTCAAATGTTGATAATGTAGCTAATTTTTGTTGACATTTTCTTAAAAATTCTTTTGTTTTTCGTTTATATTGAATTTTTTCATCGTACGATTGTTTCCATATATCAAAATTATTTTCTTTCAAACCAACAGATTTAAATATTTGTTTATGAGTATCTAATTTATCTAAAATCATTTCACGACTAGTTGTATCGTCTAGATTTAATTTTATACAACAGTCATGTAAAAATTGATCGTAAGATTCCAGTGATTTCAATATTGAATCGAAATTTTTTGAACAAGACAACTTCGTAGAACAGGCTTGTAAAAATTCATCAATTTTCTCAATAGCAGACGTATCATCAATGGTACTCTCTAAACAAACAACGAAGTATATCATTATACGAGTCTTTTTTTTCCTCGTAACAAGTAGCCAACGAGACACTACGTGAGAACCATCACAGCGGGCATACAGACGAACATTTGGTGAAAAACTCGAAACTAAGCTTTTCTGTTATTTGAATAGTATCAAATAAACTTCGTTAACTTCTCTATCGAATGGCAAAAATTTTTTTGTTGTACGATTTTTCCTTGGAGCTGGTCTCCCTGACAACTTTTTTGGACTTTCTGGCAAAATTTTTGACGTTTTTCCATCAGCAACTTTCTGCCAAAAATTTTGAAAACTTTTTTTTGCCAGCCACTTTCTGCGAAGCAAAATTTTTAGCTCCTCCCATCCCTAAGAACAATCCGAAACCCTGTTCCTTATGGAAATATTCGATAGAGAAAAAATCGCTAAAATAAGGAAAACGCTAGAAAAACGGAGGTTAACAGTATAATCACATCGCTAAATTAAGCTAAAGTCCGAACTAACTTATTTTTATACCAAAATGTTTGTCTTGAATTCCTGTATCTACTATGCATGCGCAAAAATGCGCATATTTTCCTGTAGGAAGTTGTCGATTTTCTAAAAACCCTTGATTTTCCCAGGTTTCATTCGTAAAGCTTAATTTTTTCCGCTCAGGAGCATTTTTATTGAAAATCAAGGCGATATTTAGAATCGCCAAACTGCATTGAACTGTATTGAATGATGTATGGCACTATTATTTTATGGAGAAAAATTTTTCTTCGAAATTTTCACCGATGGTGATTTTTCAAAAAAAACTGGTTTTTTGAAAATCACTTTTTTCGCATTTAACCGTTCGTTAGACTTATGAGTAGCAATAATAGAGATGAAAAAAAGGTTTATCCTAAAAAACTCTTATGTCCACTTGTCCTAGCCAAAAGTGCCTACTGTGGCATGTACACTAATCGATGGTCACTGAAAAGAGGTTAGGTAGTGAAGACTCTCGCGAAAAACTTCAAAACAACAAATTTCATTTGTTTACCTTTATTTCCCCATATTTCAATTTGTTTTACAAGCTGTTCAGCTTTTGTTAATTCTTCCTTCATATGTTCAATAAATGTTTGTTTCTCAATTAATTGTATTTGTAAATCTGCTGATAATAAACGTTGTTCACGTAAATTTAATTCTAAATCACTTTGAGGTATAGATGATAATGTGTTCATGATATCCTCTGTTACTATTGTTGGAGATATTGTACGCTTTTGTTTTCGATCAGTTTCAATTTGTTCTCTTAATTGTTCAATGACAATATTTTGTTTTTGTTGTTCACGTTTAGATTTTGTTTCACATGAATCTAATTCAACTTGACGACGATCTAATTCTAAACGAAGTTGATCGACAATTATTTGATTCTCATTTTTAGATTGTTCATAATCATGAGATCGTTGACGTTCAATTTCCAAAAACTTTTGAAGACTTTCAATTTCTTCAATTAGATGGGATGGAGTCGTTTGTTGTTGAGTAGATAATTGAGTTGGAGTAATCTAAAGCGAAAGAAAAATGATATCATTTTTTTCACCATGTAGCAGACGGTATCTTTTCTAAAATACTTCAGACCGTCTGTATTCATGACTTTGCTCTCTTTTATGATCAACGCTGCGAGAAATGTTCAAATGGCACAGATGCTAACGTCTCATTACTTTCTGCCTTTACTTACTTCGGTTGATTGCTGGAGTTGTTGTTTTAGTTGATGAATTTGTTTCAGTTTTTCTTCCAATTCATTCTTCAATTGTTTATGATTATTAATCATTTCTTGTAAACTTAATTCTAAATCCTTATGCTCTTGTTGATGTTGTTCATCGAGTCGTTCAAGTGTATTATTCAATTGTTCATTTTCTCTACTCAGTTCTTCTAGTCTCGTTTGTAACTGTTCACATGAGCATTCGAATACGCTGAGAATATCTTGAACGAGTGATGATGAAAGTCTATGTTGTTTATTTTGATTCAGTAGACGTTCTAATGCTGGTGGCTGTTGATCAAATAATGGAAATTGAATAGTAGTAAAAAGTGGATTTAAATCGATTAATTCGTTCAGTTCTTGTTTATTCAAGTGTTGTTCTAAGTCATGATATTTATTAGATAATGTATTATAAGATTGATGTAACTGTTCACTACGTAAACGTTCGGCATCCAATAAATTTTGAAGATTGGTTTGAACCTGTTCACGTTCGGTTACAACTAAGTTTTTTGCATTCAATAATTCATCATTAGAATCTATGGAAGGAGACTGTTGTTGAACCGAGACAGTGTGAAGATGAGAAGACATTAACGGGAACTAAATAACAACATGTATAAGTTCCATCAGAAAGTAGATTATTAATGAAAACTATTATCTGAACTGTTCTTCTGAAAGATTCAACATATTAAAATAACCGAGTTCTAAATTGGAACCTCTCATAAGAAGACTCGTATTTTTGATCTACACAAACTACTGATTAGATGATAGTGCCCTTCGATGCTCTTATCATACAAATCAATCTCGTTGTAAAAATAGATTCTGTTTGTGAGACGAAACAAAGGGTTTTCGATGTGAAGAAATTCGCAAGAGAGCAAGAGAGCAGGGGAGATGGCTAGGTCTGAAGAGAACTGCAGGTAAAAAATATTCTAAAGACAGTCATGTCTCTATTGTTTCACCTCATACTCTTCGGTACACTATTCACCAATATTTATATACTTATTATCGTTTTCAAAAAGTAAATGTCCCTAATTATTTTTTGAATAATTTGGGAACGCAATGTGCTAGAGGTGTGCAGATATCACCATTCGATAGCTAGGACTTTATGTCATCCTTCCATAAGCAAAAACTATCTTCCAAAACTTTTCAAAAATCATTTTTCCAGATGATCTTTGGAAAACCAATTCGTCTTCCGAAAATGACTACAGTAATCTATTGATTTTTTTTCATCGATAGATAGTCAAAAATATGTTCTACGAAATGGGATATAAGCGAAGGCTTCTGAAACCCGCTGTTCACGCCGAATAACGATACTGCTGGGACCATCAGGATCGGTTTCTCGTAGTCTGGTCATATCAGAAATACATAGTTCATAGATAATCGATGCTCCTGATCGTCGTGCTAATATTTATTTTAATGTGAAAAGTAAAATTACTTTTGCTGATGAGTTTTTCAAAAAATACGGTTTTGGGACTATTACCACGTCAAACAGCGACGTTATTTTTGATTGAAACCGCTTCAAACTTCGCGAGCACATTGGTTTTGAATTAATTAAAAGCCTTTGGTTTTGAAAATAAAAAAAATTGCAAATTTTCCTGCTTAGACTTTTGAGAAGATTTCTGGAAATCTTTAACTACTACAGGGTTATGTGTCCAACTTTTTAATGGTGAATCGATTGGTTTTTCTTTTTCGACGAATTGGTTTTCCAAAGATCATCTGGAAAAGTGATTTTTGAAAAGTTTTGGAAAATAGATTTTGCTTATGGAAGGATGACATAAAGTCCTAGCTATCGAATGGTGATATCTGCACACCTCTAGCACATTGCGTTCCCAAATTATTCAAAAAATAATTAGGGACATTTACTTTTTGAAAACGATAATGAGTATATAAATATTGGTGAGTAATGTAGCGAAGAGTATGAGATGAAACAATAGAGACATGACTGTCTTTAGAATATTTTTTACCTGCAGTTCTCTTCAGACTCAGCCATCTCCCCTGCCCTCTTGCAAATTTCTTCACATCGAAAACCTTTTATTTCGTCTCACAAACAGAATCTATTTTTACAACGAGATTGATTTGTATGATAACAGCTTCGAAAAGGAGGTACCTTGGAAGAAAATACCTTTGAGTCTTCTTATGGGAGGTTCCAATTTGGAACTTGGTTATTTTAACATGTTGAATTTCCTTTACCCAAATTATTCAAAAAATAATCAGGGACATTTGCTTTTCGGAAACGACAGTAGCTACAACGCATTTAACGGTTCATCGTGTTTCTTACCTCTTGGTGTTGATTATTTTTATTCATCTGTTCAATTTGATTTGTTTTTTCATTAATAATTTGTTGTAATTGTCGGTTTTGTGCTAATGTCCAGTCGTAGATCGATATAATTTCATCCATAGGATTACTCAGTGACGATTCAATGGGCGGTTGTAGTTTAAACTGAGTCAAAAATCGTTGAAAATCTTTCTCATTTTTTTCATTTAATTGATTCAGATTTGTTCTTGATTCGAATAACTTTTTTTCCAAATCTTGAATAACTAAATCTTGATGAGCGGAGCGAGAATGTTCAGTTTGTAGCAAATTCTGGACATTTATTAGTTGGTTATGGTACTGAGCACGTTCGGATTCTAAAAGGTTTGTTGTAATGGATAATTCATTCTGAATTTGTTCAAGATGCGAAGGAGATTTTTGTTGAATGGATACGCTGTGTACATTTGGAGATGACATTATCAACTAAAGAGAGAAAAAGACTTATTATTCTTGTAAAAAAGAAGTAAAGATTTTTCTCAATTGTTTAATATAAGCAAAAAATTTTTAAAAGGTTAAAAATAGACAATATAGGATCAGTAACTATAAATAATAAACTATTATTAAGAAAAAGCAAATGTCTTATTTCCCTATCGGAATAGTACGTTTTTTTAATAAGTTTCTAAGTATGCCTTGATTGAATTCAAATTGAAACAGCAGTTTGTCCGTTACAGTCGACAAATTCTCACACACCTAGAGTTTTCAAATAATTATCTTCTTACCTCTTGTTGTTGAATATTTCTATTAATTTGCTCAATCTGATTTGTTTTTTCATCCACTAATTGTTCTAATTTATCATTTATATTTTGTTTTTCATTCAGTTGCTGTTCATATGTATCAATCATTCGTCGATTTTGCCACTCATAGATCGATATTATTTCATCAATATGATTGTTTTTCTCTAGTGATGATGATGATGCAAACGATTGTAAATCAAAATGTGACAAAAATCTAAGAAAAGCTTTATCATTCTCCTCTTTTAAATGTTTTAAAATTGTTTCTGTTTCAAATAATTTTTGTTCAAGTTCTTGATTTACTAATTTACATTGAAGATTTTGTTGATATTGTTCATTGTATGAAACTTGAAATTGTTCTGAACGTAAATGTTCACAACTAAGAAGATGTTGTACATTGAACAATTCAGTTTGTAATTCTTCACTACGTATGAGTTGAGTTTCTAACTGATTTTTTATATCCAACAACTCATCTTGCAAATATTCATCTTGCTTGGTTGTTTCAAGAATAGCAGAAAGATTCGGAGATTGTTGTTGAAGAGTCACAGAATGAATATGTGAAGGAGATGGTGATACAAACTAACAGAATAAGAAGAAATAAAACACACTGAACATTTTTTATATAATCAAAAAAGATATGAAACATTACAAACTAACGCGTGTTTCATAGAAAACTGTTCACTTTTGTATTGAAATAATAGAGGATTTAATTCTTTACAAAGTGGTGTATTTGTTTTGACAAAAGATGTAGAATTTCAGTCAAATAATTCTTAAGTTAATTAATACGTTTATCTATCAAAAAACATAAAGAGATCTAAGTGCCTTTAAAGAGAGGTACAAAAACGAATGGATTCTTTTGGCAAGAATATTTTGCTCAATACACTTCGTTTAATAGGCAACAGATGGAGAGAAATACGGAGCATGTTTTTCTATATTTTGTTTTACCAAACAGAGAAAAGTATAGACAAAAGCCGGTAATTTTATGGGTGGAATCAAAACTGTCCATGGGTTTGATATTTCCTTTAACATTCTGTTAATTTCGATCGAATCGTAAAAAATAAATACATCATTTTTGTAAAGAATTAAATTCTCTGTCTTTTAGACTCCAAACGAAATTTTGAAAACTGACTACAAAAAGTGAACAATACATTTTTTCTTTCACAGTCAAAAAATGTTCAACTCCTTGATATTTATTTCAATATATCAAATTGTAAACATTTGTTGAAGGTGACCAATTTTTTCTTTCTCTTATGAGAGTCAGTTTTAACAACATTACCTCCTGTTGTTGACTATTTTTATTCATTTTCTCTATCTGTTTTGTTTTTTCATCAACTGTTTCGTGCAATTTATCAATCAAATTTTGTTTCTCATTTAATTCTTGTTCATATTTATCAATTGTTTGTCGATTTTGCCATTCGTAAATTGAAATCATATCATCAATACGACTTTTTGATGTTTTCTCTTGAGAATATGGTAAACCAAAATGTATTAAAAATTTTTCAAAATCTAATTCATTTTGTTGTTCATTTCCATTTAATTTTTGTTGTAAATTTTCAATTGTCGATTCATATTGCACTAATAGTTGATTTTGTTTATTTATGGTTGATTGAAGTTGTTCACAATGTAAATGTTCATTTTGAAATAAATTTTGTACATTTAATAGTTCAGATTCATAGCGTAGACGTTCGGTTTGAAGAAAATTATTTATATTTAATAGTTCATTCTCGAGTTGTTCAATTCGATAATTTGTGGAAGAAGAATCGGAAGATTGTTGCAATTGTTGCTGCTGAACACGTGGTGCTGGTAAGATCAACTAAAAAGGCAAACAAATTTTAAATTTTTTCAATGTTTCCCCTTTTCTTGAGAATTTTTGCAAAAAATATCAAAGAGAAAACACAATTTTATCGATGAACGAAAATAAAGGTATTTAAATACAACAAACACACACACACACACACACACTTCATTTGAAAGTGTGTTTTTTTCTTTACCTCTTGGTGTTGATTATTTTTATTCATCTGTTCAATTTGATTTGTTTTTTCATTAATAATTTGTTGTAATTGTCGGTTTTGTGCTAATGTCCAGTCATAGATCGATATAATTTCATCCATAGGATTACTCAGTGATGATGCAATGGACGGTTGTAGATTAAACTGTGTCAAAAATCGTTGAAAATCTTTATCATTCTGTTCTACCATATTCACTAATTTTTGTTGTAATTCATGAATAGTGGCTTGATGTTGTACAATGAGTTGATTTTGTTCTTGTGTTGACATTTCAAACTGTTCTTGATTTATTTGTAAAAGATTATTTGATATTAATAATTCATTTTGTAATTGTTCTATAATAGATGTGTGTTCTTTTTCATTTTTATCACGATGTTGAATTAAATGATAAATATCAGATAAGAGTGGATCAGATGGAAGAAGAATTTTGTCATCAATAGATGATGATGATTTTAGATCATCAACAAAATGTTTTAATTCTGTTTTAGATAAATTTATTTCGGCAACTAATTGTAAATTTTGTTCTGTTAGCGATGAACAAGATCTTTGTAAATCAATGAGTTTTAATTTTAATGAAGTGATTTCACTATTTGAATCATATTGATCTGATGAAGTAGAATAACTACAAAAATAAAAAAAAAACATAATCATAAAGGTTTGGTATATAAACACAATAAAAGTAGATTAGAAGGAAGAAATTTTGATCAATCACCATTTTTGCACGGATGAGATCTTAAAAAAAATAATTTTCTCTCATGATTTTCACGTAAAAGTCTAAACAATTTTTTGAAGAGAAGAAATCACTTTTCTCGATGTTTTCAGCGACTTCTTATAAATCATATTCTGATAAATTTATCTACTACTCGATCTATGTCTCTGAAGCGTACGATGATCCACTATTCCACACTACTATCAAAACAGAATATAAACAGTGAAAAGAGAATAGATTCAAGTGGATTCAAATATAAATTATGGCTAAAATCTCAACCATCAACTACATCTTATACATGTAGATTGTATCGTATAAAAGTTAATCGAAATCGCTTAGAAGTGACGGTTGATCAGATATGAAACAGTATTTTAATACCGATAACAAAAAACGAATATAAATTAATAAAACTCTCATTAGAATTAGACTCATTTGAGGTAAAGTAAAAAAAAAAACAGCGGCTATTCATGAAGTTTGAGCATCGTCATCCCCGCAGCTACTGATACACGTTCTAAAAATTTTAGAATTTTTACTTCTATTTTTGACGAAAGATTGAAAATTCTATCAAAAAGTACTGAAATTATTTAATCTTACTATCTAACCTGTTATCATTAAATTGTTTAATCGTATCTAATAATTGCACATTTTCATGTTCAACTTTCTCTAATATTAATTTATCTTTTTGAATTTGCTCTTGTAATTGCTTTAATTGTACAAGATCTTGATTTCTTAGTTCATTTATTTGTTTTAATTCTTGTTTTAATGAAATTTCTCGAGCTTTTATTTGTTCACGTTCAATTAAATCAATTTCAATTTGTCTTAAATAATCCATTATTTGCTGTTTTTCTTGTAATTGACGGCGTTGATTTTCACTTAATTGTGAACGTATTTGTATATTTTCAGAACGTAACATTTCTAACTGAGTACCTAAAATAATGTACACCTAAGAAACACAATGTTAATGTCAAAAAAACATTCATACAGATTATTAGTAAAAGCCATACGAGACATAATTAGATTTTGATGCGGGTAACAATTTTAAAATACACAGAATTATTTTAACAGCATCTTTAAATGTTTAACATTGCTTTTAAAATAATTCTATACGTACAAAATATAATTTCTTTCAGCTTAAAATATTTCGTCCATCTCATTAATCCTATTTTACTTACCTTGTTCGGCGATGTGCACTTTTGCTTGTTGTAATTTCTTTTCTAAATCTTGTTTTTCATTCGTTATAATTGAAACATGATGTGTTAATGATTGTTTTTCATTATCCACTTGTTTAATTTCTTGTTCTAATTGTTCTATACTCAATTCATGTCTTTTCCTAATCATAATTAAATTTTGTAAATCTACACATAATTCTGTTATTTTTTGTTTCAATTCATCAATAACTCCAACTTGTGATTTCATATCCGATTTATAATGTGATATTTTTCGTTGTAATTGAACATTTTTCTCTTTTAACATTTCATATTCAGTTTGTAATAATTCTAAAACATTATTTTTTTCCCCAAGAGATTTTTGTAATAATAACAATTTTGATTCAAGTGATTTAATTTCAGATAATTGTTGAACTTCAACTTGGGTATGTTGAATAGTATGAGATATTAGTTTTTTACGATCCGCTAGATTTTCTTGTAATTGACGAATATTTGCTTGATATTCACTACGTTCTTGTAATAATACGCGAATTTCTATACGTAACGAGCTATAAAAAGAAAACAGAATTATTTTAACGAGATTTATAAAGTATATCATTTTTAGATTTTAAAGTTGACTCTTTTTGGATATTATTTCTTATTTCTGATAGTAGCATAATACTTACTTGATATAATCTTGAAATAAATTTCTCTCTTTGTCCCATTCTGCAAATAATAAATCATCGTCCCATCCAGGACTAAAATTTGGGCCTTTATCGGATTGTGAATCACCGGCAAAATTATTCATTTGAGAATCATATTGTCTCAAATCGGATTCTGAACTTGAAATATATTTTTTTAATCTTAATGGTTGCACTGTTCGAACAGCCATACCAGGTAATTTCAAAACCGGTTTTGATGATAGTAGGAGACTATCAAACATTTTAGAATCTTCAGTAAGAGACAAAGATGATGAAGATTTACGATTTGTATTATCAAATGTCTGTTTAATTGGTATAAAATGCGTTGTATCGGATTCAAGGATATTTGTAACAGATGTAGAAGAAAATGGAAGAGTTGATAATTGTTGATTAGAATAAAAATCAGGAAAATGAAGCTTTTCAGTTAATGAGGAAGGATTGATATTGTGTATGGTAGATGAAAATGTATTAAATGTAACAGGAGAAGATGGAGACGAGGATGAATGATGATTATCCTGAGGTAGTGACGGAAATAAAAGACTGTACTAAAATAAATAAGCCAGAACAAATTACGATGAAATATTTCAGACAAATTTTAGAGCAAGCAAAAATAGATAAAGAAAACAATACATACTTTCATCTGTCGAACACGATCCACTTCTTTTTGTATATCTTCTAATGATGCCGATTGAATTAGTGGTAACTGCAGATGCTCTTGTTCCTCCTGTTCCCTTTGATGATTAACCACAGACGGTAGACTATCATTCGCAATCTTAAAAATACTTAAGTTTAGTTAACGTCATAGAGAGAAAGATATGTTTAATACAAACCTTGATAGAAGACAGATCAAAGTTGCCCGTCGAAGGTGATGTAGTGTCTATAAAAAAAACAGATCATTCATCAAAATTGTTATTGTCAACTCAATGATGTCGAAAAAACACTCACTCCTATAGTGAAGCTATTTCATGGTAAGTAGAAAAGGAATCAAACTTACTTGTTTCTTGAGTTAAATCTTCATTTTCTTGTTGATAATTATTGCTAATTAGAGGTAAATCTTGAATTGATGACGATTGTTTAAGTGGTATAGTTGCCATATTCTGTTGTTTATCGTTATTTATTTTAAATTCACTCGAGTAATGAACGAGTGTGTCGAATGAGGATGCTGAAATATTTTCTTCTTCTCGTTTATAGTCTGTCGAATTATCATCGTCAACATGAAATGTTCCTTGCTCTGGTCTCAACATCAAAATAAGAGTTAAAATATCGTAAACAATAATAACGACCAGAAATAAAAAAATCAACAGCGTTCATTCACAGTGATGATAATACCAGATAGATTTATACAAAGAATTAAAGACACTAATTTTTCTAAACTGTGCTATTGTTGTTGATTCTATTAATTACAACAATTTAGCACAGTATCGGTTAACACACATAGGGAGACACACACGCACTTATGATGATATATTCTAAAAAGAAACAGACAGTCGCTCAAAATAATCTGAACGACTAAATTTTTACAATGCGCAAGATCAGATAAGTAACGCATCAGTTTTTTTAATTAACAGTAACTCAGCCGTGACATAAATTTGATAATAAATAAACATTCTTGCTTTCTATTCGTTTTCTTTTCTTTCACAGAATTTTGATTTATCATCATGTATTAACCTGCTACAATACACGTCATCCGTTTATAAATAAGTCTGATTGGCTCCTGAGTACCATTTTTGACTATTGAGTGTGCACCGCAAAAATGAGTACCGGAATCAACTCGTTAGTATCTGATAACGCAAATGTCGTGTATTATTCCGTTTCTTCGTTCTAACCAAGTTGAATTAGAGTTTGGCAAAAGACTTGATGTCGCCAGTAGACACCAACTAGAAAAGTATAAGGATTTCTGCATAGGTCTGTCTACTTAATTAGCGAATTCTTTTCATCTTTGGCGAGATAACACTATCGTAAAAATATTTTGACTTTATTCTTTCAAACCGCCCAAAAAATTTTATAAGTACCTTTCTATGTGTGTTATTCTTTTGCCTGAAAACTTTCTTTCTATGTGTTACAACAAAGACTTTTCCATTTCAAAAAAATAAAATAAACCGTAGTTGTTTTTGTTTTGTTCGTTGCTAAATTACATGATTTGTTGAATCACAAGAAGTTCGAAATCGCCCGACCGTGAGTGCGGTTATTTCTGACTAAAATTCTTTAGACAATAGTTCAAAGCAAACAATAGTTCTTTGCTTTGATTGTTGTTGTCTTCTCCTATTTTTTTTAAATGTGCACTCACTAATCTTTTTTCTCGTTCCAATAATATAATAAATAATAAATAATAACGAAATGTTACTTGTTTGTATGTTGTTTATTCGACGGTGTAACTTTGTCTTGTCGAAATGCACGAGAGGACACTCAGCGTTCTCAAAAAGAGGATAAGTCTTTCTACTTTCAGTCTACTTAACTATGATTTTACAAGATTTTTCACTGTTCGTAGAGCAGCAGCAAGCACTTTACAGTGACTTGGAAGGTGGGTGTGCATCAGATCGCAGACATAGTTTCAGGTTCGGTAAACGAAAGGAAACTATTTCAGTTTCTTTAGATCATAAGAAGCGTTTTTCGTTCCAGCAAAATGCTCCGAAAGAATAGACCGTTTTACTTTGTCGAAATATAAAGCCGAATACAGACGTCTAACAGCCGGTCTTTCTATATTTCTTCCAAACTTTGGCTAACTCAAGTTGAACGAAAACAAAACAAAACGGCTGTAATTATTGTGTCTGACAATGAGGAATGCAGCGAAAAACCAGCCTTGAGAGTCTCACTGGTGCTTGATTTCGTAAGATATCCATTGACTACGTACTCTGACGGTTTCTATTTTATGACCTCTTCCTTTCGATTATCTACACATTTCTGCAGTCTTTCTGTCGAATTCATGAAAAAGCAGGAAAAAGTTTGCAGAACCTCGAAGGAAAAGGGACTGAAATATAAATTTTTATCATACGTTGTTTATGAATATTTCGGCTGAGGGCTGACTCATTCCTAGCTCATTCATTTGCTTTGGAATGAGAAACGTTATACTCGAATGAAACCAGAAGGACGAAATTACCGCATTTTTGTATTATAGATCAGCGATAAATAAATATTTATAGATCATTCGAATGATCTGAATATGACCTTAAAATGGTCCAAAAGCGGCTCGCTTTTTTGAACTATTTTACGGTCATCATTAGATCATTCATATGACGCATAAATGGCTCATTTATGAACTATAATGGTCTAAAAATGATGTAAATATGATCCTCCGAAACAATCGGTTAGCAAAATGGTGCTAAAATGACTCATAAATGTGCTATAAATGACCTAAATATAATCATAATTTGATAGTCATTTTAAGATCATATTTAGCTCATTGAAAAATGGTCTTAGAAGAGTTAAAAAATGAGACAATAACTGGGCTTATAAATGATCTTGAAATAGATCATAAATGAACAATAAATGCTTCATATACAGATCATATATGATCATATTTAAGGTCATTTTCATCGTCCTGGGAAGTTAATGAGACTTTTTCGAATTTTGGACTTCGTGATTAAAGCGAATGCGTGATTCGTGATTAAAGCGAATGCGTGATTCGTGATTAAAGCGAATGAGTTTATATTCGTAATGTTAAACACCCTGTAACTCGGTCGTCCGTGATGGTAGAAACGTGGCCAACATCTCATTTTGTGAAGAACTGAAGGGACTGTTCAATGATATGGTTGGAAAGCTTCTGAATGAAATTTTAAGATTACTAGGTTTTCTAGGAAAAACCGAGCTTTCCGAACTCTCTGTCTAAGACCCCGAGGGCTGGCATAACGTTTCTTCATCGAAATGTGTAGAAATGGAGGTGCTCTTCCATTTGATACCAGCTTCAAGGTTCTGCGTTAGAGAATGTGGTCAGCAGACGTTGTACAAGTTAGGCTAAATCCGCCAAAACTGGGACTATAATACATTGAAGTACGACAGAATTAATTTTTTTCACGTCCCATTATGGTTTGTAACTGTCAACTTTTTTTTCTTCAAAGCTCAGCAAGAACGACAACGCTTTACAATGTGTTACGTCTACTTTTGTTTACTGTTAAAGTAACTAGATTCAAACTACTGAGGTACTGCATAAAAGAGTACAAGTAGATAATGCATGACGCGAAGTCTGGTTTGTTGTGTTGTCACCGTCATCATCCTCCTCTTTGTCTTTCTTTTCTTGTTTTCAAAAGCTGTATGTATGTAAATTATGTGAAGGATAATAAGGAGAAGGACCAAAAGGACAAAAACGACAAGAAGGACACCAAGGAGAAGAAGGACCAAACGGACAAGAAGGACAAAACGCAGACCCACAAAGTTTCGTTATATTATGTTTCTCACTCTCAATCATTCTAAAGTTCTGCCCCTTCAGATCTCCACAAAATGAGATGTTGGCCACGTTTCTAGAATGTTGTGTCCAAATGCCATAGAGAATACGTCACAGGGTGAAAATTCGTGATTAAAGCGAATGAGTTTATATTCGTAGTGTTAAACAGCCTGTAACTCGGCCGTCCGTGATGGTAGAAACGTGGCCAGATGTAATGGACGCGCTCTTTCATTTGATACCAGCTTCAGGGCTCTGTGTTAGGGAATGTCGTCAGCAGACGTTCTACAAGTTAGGCTAAATCCGCCAAAACTTGGACTATAATACATTGAAGTACGACAGAATTAATTTTTTTCAGCTTTCATTATGGTTTGTAACTTTCAACTTTTATTTCTTCAAAGCTCACCAGGAACGACAAGGCTTTACAGTAGAACCGTATCAAATAAGGGATATCTTCTTTGCTTTCCCTTTCTGCACATGCCTCATATTTCTCGTTCATTTCTGACACAGCAAAAAAGAAATACGATGAAAAAAATTCGTTCACGTGATCGTGTGCGGCAGTAAATTGTCATCTATAGAAGATTTACGATCAGAAAGGAAAGAAATCTTGTCTGAAGAAAACATATCCGAGGATATTTAAAAGCATATAAAAGCACATTTGTCTGAAAGAAATATGAAATATACCGATCCATTTCTTGCAAGTCTTTGATATCTCAGAATGATAGAAGTTATCGAGAGATGATGTTGCTTTCAAGTTGAATAATGCATATCATTTATGAAAGAGAGAAGTAAACTTGTTTGGCTAAAATATGAATCAATCTCTTTTGTGCTACACTCTTTCAAAGTTATTTTGTTCCATGAGACACTAGTTGGGAACTTGACAAAACTCACCAAGAACGACAACGCTTTACAATGTCTTATGTGTACTTTTTGTTTACTGTTAAACTAACTAGATTCATACTACTGAGACTCTCATAAAAACAGATGATGCATGACGGTAACTCTGGTTTGTTGTGTTGCCACCGTCATCATCTCCTCCTTGTCTGTGTCTTTCTTTTTTTGTTTTCAAAAGCTGTATGTATGTAATTTATCTGTACAAACACAGCTTAATCCTGTATATTTTCCATAGGACACAGATATTTCATAACACTGTCGATAATCGTCTTGCGTGCTTTTGATTTTTTCTAAATGCGTTCTTATTTTGTATTATACATAAGTTATCGGTGCTCGGTCTGAATATTTTCTTGCCCATGCACAGTTACTTCCTCCGAAATTATTTTGCTCTGTAATTTAGGAAGACTATTGGTTCCTCACTTTTACCTGCCGTCGAAGTGTTGGCTTTTCTTTTGACTGCTTAACCGAGCAGAAAAAGCCGGGAGCTGATAAAGTAATATATGCATGCATCATTTTGGTCTACAGAAATCAGTTATTTGTTTGTTTACTACGGGATAACTGAAGTTCGTATTTATTTAGTCGGCTCCTATTAGTCATAGCAAACAGTCAGGTCGATACTATTTAACATATAGCTATAATATACTCCTTGATGCCAGCGGCAACTGGATCTTCACCAGTACGGTAAGCTATAATGTTCTTCGTTTGTTGACACATCTGCTTCATCTGAAAAATCTAAAAATTGATGAACGGCGATAAAGTCAGATATTGTAACCATATTTCAAAAAGAAATTCCGATTCAATGGTTTATAACTTCTTCGTTCTGTATGAAAAACATAACTCGTGCGCTTATCCTAGGCGTCGATTCTTATTCTTATATAGGCATCAGCTAAGAATCTTATAAGAGATATTGCACATAAGCCACGACCTATTATAGCGGAGTAGCCTCAACCGACGTTCTTAAAACTTTTTCAAATTAGGGGGCTCTTGTAGACCAAACATTTTATTGAACTTTGGTAAAAGGCGCAAATCAAAAAGTTGTATCGTTGCGGAGATATTCCAATTTTATGAAAAACCCCGAAAAATGTGAATTCCGCCATCTTGAAAATTTGCCAACTTTAAACTCTTGTAATTCAGTAACAAGAAGTTACTTAATCTTGGGAATTTTCCCATAAATAGTAGATAGTATGAACTACAAAACCACGCAGTCGCGAGCTCAAAACATGCTTCCGTTATTTTGTAATAGATGCCGCACTATGAGCCCAAATCCAGAAAATCTTGAACTTTCCTGCAGCACCCATTTGAAACAAAGTCCACCATGAGACTTTCAACCATATTTTCAAATAAACTATACGCCAAAGCATATCTGGTAAAAGTTTGACGGTCCCCGGTGCTTTCGTTCTCAATGCAGATGATTTGAAAATTGCACTTTCCAAGTCCAATTTTACGACTGCCGTAAACGACCGTATACAGTCCTATACGAATCACCGTTTGCGGTCGTATTTGCATCGTAAACGGCCGTATACAGTGCAAATACGGCAGTAAACGGCCGTAACTACACCGTAAATACGCCGGCCGTTTTACGGCAGTAACTGCGCCGTAACCGTTTACGGTCGTTAACGGTCAGTTTATAAAAAATTTTTTTTCGTTTACAGTATCTTCTACAGAAGATGTATAGAGACCTTCAGGACGTCACCCATGTGTTGTATCATCTTGAATCAATTACCACTCTCGCATACATACAGTTATAATTGTTTGCCAGGATTGAGATTCGAACACACGTATCTGGAATCATAAATCCAGCACATTCTGGTCATACCATATTGCTTGTAAACAGTGTGAATTTGCTATTCATGTTTGCAATAAATACCATGAATTTCCATGCGTGGGCTCCCATGTATGAAAATATCTTACCACAGCTTCCGTCAAACTTCCATATATAGTATAGTAATCATAGTTTGCTGAAGTGAAAATAAGTCGTAAGGTGCCGCCGAGAGATTGGCCACCAACTGGCCGTTAACGGCCTATCTTTTTGCTGTTTTGAGAACGTTAACGCGCCGTTTTTTGTGCCGTTAACTAGACGTTAACCGTTTTTTTGGATCTGGGTAGTTGATCAAAAGAACACTTTGATGCCATTTTGATCACATAAAGAACACTAGTTCATATCGGAAAACTTATAAGAATACATTTTGCGACGGAAGTCCACAGCACAGTGGGCATTTTTTGCCTGAGCAGGCGGACTTTAGCTTTATGAGCGAAATAAAATTTCATGAACCATTTTTTTATAGGTTTTTCATGATCCTCTTTCGAATGGCATGAGAGTTAGCTTTTGAAAAAGTTTTCTAAGGAGTTTTC
>CAJNOQ010000977.1:0-38128 GCA_905250885.1 Didymodactylos carnosus | reverse complement strand
TCCACGAAGAAAAGGATTTTTGAAGTTCGGGATGTGTTATTCGGAATCAGCGTCCAAAGACGAACCAGAATATGTATTAAAATCGAAAAACTAAAATTCACTTGAATTTTGATCTAGCTGAACCTTACCAAGCACACAAAGCAACAAAATACTTTGAAAGTACAATACCTGTCACGATTAGTACAGATTGAACTTGAACTTGAAAGTTTATTTTATGCCCAGGAAAACATCTCATAACAAAGGAAAGCACAAAAAACCCAAAGGCTTGTAAATACAGTGCTACCACGCGGAAAAGAGTATAGAAAGATTGAAAATAGCTGCCCATGGCCTATGAAAACTTCTCGAACAATGATCTCCCTTTTCAGATGCCTGTCATATACACACAAAATTTTTTCATTATGATCAAATTCTTGAGCATCAAACTTATCTATAGCAAATGTTTCTGATACAAAAGAAACTCAACAGCTGGATTTATTCTTTTTTTTCTTTCGATTGTGATAATAACAAATAAAACTACAATATGTTACCCATCAGATATTGTTGTTCGATAACTAAAAACGCCATATTTTTCAAACACCAATACGATAGTCGGATTCAGCATGGAGTCCTGTCTGTGTTTCTTCAAAACAAATGAGAGAATTTTCGTTGTTTTTCGTTAGGGGGCCAAGACTTAAAAAAGAAAAACAAAGTTTTACCTGTCCTCGTCCTTTTAGTGAAAACAAATATGGTATCCTTTTGATATTATCGAAGTTTTTGACAGGGCTGACATGGTGGTGCGAGCGTATGTGAAGAGACTTCACTTGCACATCCAAAACACATGTAGCTGAGAAATTCTTAAATTTTAGGGGTAACGACACATTTACGTACTTTGTGGACGAATAATTATTACAAGACCCAAAAATTTTCATTGGTTACTACAACCAAATTAATTAAATTAAAAGTATTATCTGCTTTGTTCGGTTATCCACCACGGTTTTCAAAAAATGTGGATCGTTCGTATCGGTTATTTTATCAGTGACAATACAGCTGAGTGTTTAATTTACAACGACATCCATTTCCATTTTTTTTATTGTATTTAGGCGTACAGCATAAACCTACTGTGAAATAATTCTGATAATAGAGATACATTTCATTACAAGATAATATTATGTGCTATTGGTGTTACTTGCTCAATAATGTTTAGATGTGGGTTCGAAACAAGATTAAGTAAGCGTTTATCTAAATGTGAGTACTTTTTATTTTTTGATCCAAGAAATAAGAATTTGTTTGCGATCCTGTACGATAATATATCGATAACAGTCTTAACGAGTTTTTTGACGAAACGTAGGAAAGCCGTCAAAAGTCGCATCGGTGAATTTATTCAACGGTAACTGGATTGGACAGAGAATTGAGAACAGGATTATTCAATATGCCTGAAAAAAAGAAGATGGAATTATCGTATAACAGAAAGAACATGTATGTATCTTTTCTGTACTATACTTGACTTGATGTTTTTTTTCTTTCTTTCTATGCACACTATAGAGAGAGATATAAAGCAAGAAATGGAGAAAAGAACAATTTTATCGTTTTATCCAAAAGAAAGATTGTCTTCGCTATGAAATTCGTGTTCATTCTAGCAACTTCCCAGATTAAAAAGTTAACAAATTTGAAAATACCCTTCTCCAGTTTTTCTGCCAGTTTATAGTACACAACTTGTACTCTATATTATGCTATTTTTTAGAACAAGGTACTGTTTAGTTTTTCAGTTATAAGGCTGCCTATATCACAGCTGAACGTATGAAAAAGTAGGTATCTACTACAGTATAAAAGCCAAATGAGTTTTCAGAGAACTTTCTGAACTACCATGACTTTCCGGCTTTCTCTTCGGGCTATGGTAGTCAGAAGTAATGTACGTAAAACAAGAGTAAAAAGGCTGCTACTATCCATAATCAATATTTTCTTGAGAAAAGTGACGCTAAATAAACAGTTTTACTTTCACATTTTAACATAACATTTTATTCAACATTTTGGTGGCCTCGGAAATAGTTATATTTCTGCTCAACAATATTTCGAACAATATTCCCGTTGGTCTTATCATTGCAAAAAGCGATATACCTCACAAACTAAACGGGATCCTTTTCTAAAAAATACATCAGTATCGTGGAAAATTCGTGTACTTTAAACTAGTAGAACAAACGGGAATACAATTTGTCTAATTAATGCAATTTGAACTCGCGAAATTGGCAGAATACGAAATAAGTTTAGAGTGAGCACTCCCTTCCTTGAATATGTAAAAGATGAACAAATTTTCTATTTTCATCAAATGTAAATTCACTTGCTTTGCTTTTTTTTGTGATGGATAAATGGTGCGAAGCTATAATCAGAAATAGATTTTCATAACTTCGATTATAAAAGCTTTCAATCATATGAAAAGTATGAACTTTTATCAGGCTCGGAGATACAGAGTTATATATATATAAACTCTTAGAATTAATTTTATGTTGACTAAACATAAAATTTGGAAAGGGGAAATTCAGAAAATTTTTTTATTTTATTTCTATTTTTAGGCGCTATTATTCTGGCACCACTGTCAAAGTGTTTTCGCGCCTAAACACGGATATTGGACTTTCTGCTCTTGGTTTATTCTGTCTGATTTACCTAACTTCAAAAGAGATAATTTGCAGTGCTCAATTTAACATTTCAACACTGAAAAGTATCATACAAATGGGCTGACTTGTAGGACTGTAAAAGTTACCGTTGCGTTGATTTAACGCTAACTGAAAACACAGTTACCGTTAAAACAACGTTAACTATCAGTTAGTTAACTTTGTGGTAACTACTTTTTAAGTATGGCAGAAATATCCACGCAGCGGCTTAAAATAGCTGCCAAAATCGTTAGCTTTCCACTAAAACTGTTGAAACTTTCATAAATGACATGGTCTCCAGAGAACTTAAAAACCACAGTTACGAAACATTGAAGTTATATAATTTCGATTAGTTTAGTTGACTGGCACATGTGTACCAATCAAAACCATGTCATTTATGAAAGTTTCAACAGTTTAAGTGGAAAACTAATGATTTTGGAAGCTATTTTAAGCCGTTGTGTGGATATTCCTGCCAAAATAATTACCGCAAAGTTAACTAATTGATAGTTACCGTTATTTCAACGGTAACTGAAAAGACAGTTACCGTTGTTTTAACGCTAACTGTCTTTTTAGTTACCGTTGTCGATAACGGCCGAAGAAGTAACGGTAACTTTTACAGTCCTACTGACTTGATCTGAGAGAAAATTTTATGGCTCATGACTTGACTCGACTTGACTTGAGAATATTCTTGTTGAGTTGACTTGACTTGTGATCTGAAAGCGTCTCACCCAGCTCTGATTCTAACTCGTTATAAATACTTTCACGGAGAAAAGGAATATATGAGTCAGTTTCATCATTAGTCATACTTGGAGAACGATAGTTACTGGTAATACCCAAGCAGAAAAGATATCGACTATCTGCCGATTTGGATTTAACTCAATATACTACCCGATATAGCTAGCTAGCAATTCGAATTAAGTTATTTACTATCGGACGATGTAGCTAGCTAGCCCAATATATTACGCGATATATCGACGATCGGATCACTCACCTTTTGGTTTTGCAGTCACCGTACTATATGTGTAAAACATATACTTCACAAATTTACAAAGTATTTATTCATATCAAGTGAATATATTAAGCAACGATAGACCAATATATTGGAGAATATTGCTTTCTGTAAATATATTACAGAAAGCAGGATGTCTCCGGGATGCAATGTAGACAGCATCCTTCATGCTGTGAATACGTGAGTCAATATATCTAATTTCATAGCTAGTGGCGCAGTGGCATCAGATACTGCCCACAATATATTGACTAAATAGCTACTCTGATCAGTGTTTTTTGTCAACCCGATATATCGGGTACGATATCTGGTCGCTAGCTATCATGCCCGATATAGCTAGCTAACTCAATAAAAGTGGTACGTATAGCTAGTTAGCACAAGCCTATATTACCCGATAGCATATTTGTATACCTAGATATTCTCAAAGGCATTTTTTTGCTTGGGTAGAATTCTACTGATTTTTGGTAAAATCATTTCGAAAAACGTTATCTCAAAGTAGTCACTACCTTCGTGACTACGCGAGTCACTACGCTCGTGTATGCCACAACCATATCGAACGGTTCTATATGGTTGTGGCACACACGAGCGACTTTGTGTGTTGACATACCGCTCTATCATAATGGATGGTGGAGAAAGAAAAAAAGTAATATAGGTCATGTTTACCTTGTCTGTCCTTTTACACACACAGTACATGATCTTTACATAATAAAGAACCTTTATTAAAGATTATATACAAACCACTGTTAGGTTCGTCATAGTTGCGTACGCTATACTCTTTTCACGAAGTAAAAAACGAACACTGACTAATTATTTCATTCAATCATCATTATCTTGCCAAGTTATAAAGAAACAGAACACGATGTGATATAAATGTTTTCCACGAATAAGTCTTGAGATAAATAAATGAAAGTCGGAGCACACCATCCCAGTACATTGAAGAACAACTGAGTTGGTTGAGTGCGAGATATAGTTGTGAAAAATGGAGAAAAGCATCTAGACATAAAGGTACTCACAGAGAGATCGGTCGAATCATGGTTCATGTCGTCAAAGCACTATCATCACACAATGGGCATTTTTTCGTAGAGCAAGCGGACATCTGGTTTTTTCAGTTAAAAAATGATTATTTTCGCATAATACAGTCTTATTATGTGTCAGATATTAATAGAAGTAAAACAAATCGAATTCGAAAAAAAAGTTTTATTTGATAAAAAATTCCCTTAGTTTTTTCCCCTATTGCACTAGTTTTGCGTCAAAAAATGTTTTATTTGTAAAACTAAGAAATTACTAAATTAATATTATCATTCGATACAGTTTTTCAGGCTGATTCCAAATATCACCTTATTTTTTAATGCAGGAGTTTCTGTGCCGAGAAAACATCAAAATAGCTAAAAAAATGAAGGGCTTTTGGAAAATCTATAATTCGACTTTGGAAAATATGCGCAGTTTTGGGCACACAAAGTAGATCCAGGACGTTCTGACGTAATATTGAGTCGAATTCGATCTGCGCTAAATTGTGCGATCTCATTATACTGTACATATGTATCGGAAACAATATTAGGTTTGGGAAAACACGAATTTTTTGTCGAAATATATAACTGCGCGGATTCCGAATATACGCGTTTTATAGCATCACGTTAGGCTGATATTACAAAAAAATATATTCCCCCGTGAAAGATGCTTAAACCGAGTGTATTTTTACTGATACATTTTTTCCGAAAATTCGCTACTTGAGAGCAAAACTTTATAACCATTAGATACTCGTTCACCGAAGTATATTTGACACTAGTTGAATTTTGAAAAGCCTACTTTCGATTTTATGTCGAATGCCCGCCTGAATGCCCACTGTGCATCATGTTTGAGGATAGCTGATGAACTCTATTTTAAGATCTAAACATGACATTGTATCTTGTTTCTCCGTCACCACCCACGGGCAATAATCGTCGAATCGAACTTACCGGCAACGATCTATGGTTCATTGCGCGTATTGACAATGTATTCGTCTATCCGTCCGATTTGAATGTCGATCGTTTCAGGGAAGCACTCGGTCGTGCTCTCTCTCTGTGGCCTCTTATCAGCGGTCGTTTTCTCTTACTCGACGGTGATCACTACGTCATTGAAATGTCCGACAATCCCATCCCGATTTCTTTGACGGACAACACTGAGTTAACGAAATGGTCTCTCGACTCAAATGTAGTGATTGAAACCACTCAAAATCCACTACTGCCGTTTCTCGACGAAGTGCAAAACGAGAAATTGTTGCGTGGCTTCCCCCCGGAACCGCTTTTTCGTTTGAAACTCACTCGTATTGTACAAAGCGGCGAATGGATAATGGGTGCAAGCTGGGCGCACATGTTAGGCGATACCGCTGCTTGTTTGGGCTTTTTAAATACAATCTCACGTTTATATCAACAAATGGAGCCACTCAAACCGTTACCTGTATTTGAAAGACGCTTATGGCGAGAAGACGAGGCCGATCAGTCCCTCTTACCCATCATGAAACCACTGCGTGATGGTGGGACTATAGAAAAAATGATGGAAAACTTTATGGCTGACCAAGTAACGCATCGTCAGGTCAATATGTGTTTTTCAGCTGAACAACTCGCTAAATTGCGTACACTGGCTGGTGGGACTAGTGTCACGACTCAAGATGCTCTTAGTGCCTACATCATTCTTACACTCAATAACAACTATTTCGAAAGCGACGATCAGCTCATTCTACGCAGCAACACGGTTGCCAGTTGTCGCGGTGTCTCCGACTCTATCACACCGCCTGGTCTAGTTGCCAACGCTGTCTTTATAATATTGTCTGAAGATTTTGACGATCCACGATCTCTGTCAAGTATTGCTAAGGCAATTCGTCGATCTATTGTTCGAGCGCGCGATGTTAAATTTCTCGAAACCTGGCTGGCCACTGCCGATGGATTGATGAAAAAAATGGCACGTGAGAACCGACTAATCAGTATGGATTATTACTCGAACGAAATCGTAGTAAATTCGAATTTTCGATACGACTGGGCGGGTCTTGTCGATTTTGGCCACACCGATAAGTGTCGCTTTTATACGTCAGGCACGAGTGCACTCTATGTGCGTGTTTTTCGTCTCAATCCAGTTAACGATGGGACTCAATGGTTATCCAGAGACCGAGATGGAGCCGAAGTGGCCTTTCGTGTTAAAAAAGACATGAAGAAAAAATTTATCGACGCGTGGAAGAAAGATATCAATGAAAATTTTACCAATGTAAGAATATAAAAACAGTGGTTATTTTAATATAAAAAGCCGCATGGTGCAACTGAAATAGCTGGAGACCATGAGCAAATATGAGACCTATGCTTTCGTCTATTGAAAACTTATTCAATATGTAACGTTGTTCTTCCTAAAGAAAAGTATTGAGATTATTATATAATCGCTTCGCGGATCTGTCCTTTTTGCTTTTTTCTTGTTTTGAGACAAAGGATAGTTAATCGCAGCTTTTTCGGAATCTATTATAAAACATATGTAGCACAATGAGTGAAAGACTAAAAATCCCTGTAATTCTGTACATTGATCCTGAAAATTTCTTAGAGAAACGGTCAAAATCTGCATGAGATTTTTTTCAGGTGTGCGATACTAGGAGCAGTACGTTCCCCTTACTTTACTCTGAAAAATAGCGGTTTTCCGTTACCAGCACTGGAAATTGATACGTTTCGTCTATTCTCGGGTGATACACGACTAGTTGCCGTCTACACACTCGTTGGGAACTAGACTTTTTACTCGTTTATCTTTAACTTTTTATCCGTTTTTAAATAAAAGGCGGACGAGTTCGCATGGTTAAAACTTTTTAAGGAAAAGAGCTAGGGACCTGCGGTTTTCGCCATCCAAAAGAGCAACTCAGGGGACACAAGTCTACATAAAAAGAAAAAATTTCCGAAAGTTTTCTCAGGCTAGCTTTAGCGGACGAAAGTTGGGGAAAATAGCGTTTTCCGAAAAACATCTTATTTTTATTTTTTTCGCTAGTCTAATAAAGTAAGATGTCCTCTTTCGAATGTTATCTAAGCGATTCCGCAAAATTTTGCTTCCTTGCCAAGATACAAGCGTTGTAAAAATGGCTCACTTTTCCCAAAATTCGAGGTTTTAGTCGTAAAAAGTGTCAGTATATGTATTCGAGTGCGCTAATCATCGTGCCTGATGTCACTTTTTTGTTTCGAGGCGAAAAAGACGAGTTAACAGAGTTTTTTGAAAAAGTGAGTTTTCTTCGAGAAAAGGCAAGATATGCGTTTTTTTGAAAAACTCTGTTCACTCATCTTTTTCGCCATCTTTTACGAAAATTTTTCTTTTCATGTAGACTTGTGTCTCCTACGTTGCTGTTTTGAATGGCGAAAATCACCGGTGCCTGGCTCTTTTCCTTAAAAACTTATAAGCATGCGAACCCGTCCGCCTTTTATTTAAAAACGGATAGTAGATGTGTCTGCATGTGCAACTACCAATAGTTAAATCGGTCAGTTATCTGGCCATAAATCATTAAATAAAAATACCTCGACACAGAGTACAACTTGTGTACTTCAAACTGATGTGATAAAAAAGAGAGGGGTACATTCAAGTTAATTTCATTTTCATCTGTCAAGCTGACAGAATATAGAGTAATTTCATCGTGAGTGCAGTGAACATTTGAATGAATATAAAATATTTCCTTTCCTTATTTTGTTCTTTATAGAAAAATAACATACTACACCCATATGCATGTTGCGGACAAACGTCAAATTTGAGGTTTGCTCAGAAATTTTCTGGACAAAATAAAAATAAAAACATAATGCTGTGATGATCTCCATAAAAAACTTAATATTTCTTATAATTATTCATTTTTATTGTATAAAAGGTCAAATTAAAGTATAACATTATACTCTTAGTTTCTAATATTCAGTAACGACCTCTCTCACGCTCTGAAGGAGAATATAGCTTGTTACTGAACAGCGTACTTATCCACTTCACCGCATAAGGATGACATGATTATCGAAGTAAGTTTTTTTAAATCTTTTAAATAAAAAAATATATTCAGTTTTATATTCATAACGTTCAATATGTAAGCGATTATATAAAAGTTTTAGCCTTTTTTAGGCAATACAGGAAACAAAAAATAAAAGGAAAATAACTTTTACATTAGTCATTACTTCCATCTATAATAATATTAAATAAAATCTTATCATATTTACAAAACAACAGCTCAAGTACAAATATACGTATAGTACTCAAAACAAGCTCTCCTCTTTACTACAACTCAGTTTTTGTAAAGTTTACTTGTAAATAGAAATAAGTATTATCAGTAATTAAAATATTCGGAATAATAAACCATTGTTTCTTTGACTGTAAGTCTAGGGTTATGCGTTCGAAATAATGCAAAAGATGTCGGCGTTACTCCATCAGCGTCATAATATAATGCGTTGGTCCATTAAACATAGTACAGTGAAAAGAATGTTTTTAACTGTAGTTTTGGTTATCAGCCCGCACGGATATTCTTGTGTTTTGTCCAGAAAATGGCTATAGCTCGGCCGCCCACAGATTCTTGTGCTCTTTGCATATAGAAAAGACTTTCAGTCAATGTGGATCGCAGATGAACATTAGTTATTTTATAACTGTTTTTTACATGGGTAGACAGTCCAAGTGTCCTCTTCGAAATCATATCGAATATCGATGATTTTTTAAAATAAGCGTGATCGATTACGTTGTACGGCTTAAAGATCTCGTCAGACACTATCGGATGTCTGGTTCTTCGCCTTTAGTTTTCACCGTATTCAACACTATACTTACTATCGATATAGGTCGATGCCGATAGTAGGTAAATAAAACTAAAACAAAATGACTTTTGTCTCTATACGATTAGTTGTCTTTACACTTTTGTATTATGTGCAGTCTGATGGCAATTTTCACCTACTGAAAACCTACTTTGTCTGAAAAATACAATTTGAAATTCAAAAATCAGTTAAAATCGATCCATATGAGATGGAAACATTAAAATATGATTGTAGTAGTACCTTATTTAGACAGAAAACAAAAATAAAACAGAATTGATCTCAGTATTAATAAGGTTTTCGAAAGATACTTTCAGAAGTCTACTTAAAGAAAAGATTTTCAAGCTTAGCTCGATTTCTTGTCAAACGTTATTCAAAAAATATTCATGCTTTTCTATTTTTGACAAGGAGAATAGCGTTGATTAATTATAAATTAAAACCTCAAAAAAGCTTTTCCATTAAGTTTTTATCAGATTTTAACCACATATCATTGGCTATCAAGCTGCACAAGAAGGATATTTCTACAATTATTTCTATCGTGTTTTATAGAATGGGAAACTTGCAATCCAAATTTTACTTGCAACTTAAACTTAGTTAATTAACATCTCGACGAATACTGATTAGTTCATCGAAAAAATTTAAGGACATATGAAGTCAGGCATTCTTTTCCAACAGACAAAGTTGGAGACTATAGATAAAAAAGCTTCGTCTTACTTTGTGTTCTATCACTCATATCAGTATTGTAAATTGTTGTAATATGTAATTATTGTAATACCTTTTTTTATACAATGATGTTATAATGTAACTTTTCCGTTTTCGTCAAAATATCAATAATCTGAACTCAAATCTGTCTAGCCAAGGTATGAGCTATAAATTGAAATAATTCTTCTTATAAAAGAAAAACAGTTTCTGACAACATATATAGCAGTTTACCAAGTGTTACATCCACTGTACTACCATAGCTAGAAGCTAGCTGGTAGTATCATCCATGTTTTACACAGTCGACTTTCAATCTTCGTGAAGCGCAGTTGGCATCTAGTTGAAGATCCATTTCTATTGTGTAACACAAAACTGTTTAATTTTAATTTTTATCAAACCGGAAAACAAACTGTTTCTTAATTAAATGTTCAACAAAGTTTATCTAGTCGATAAACCAAAAAAACAAAGAGATCTCCAAGAAGGACCAGTTCAGACCATTCAACTTTTTAAAAACTGTGACCAAGTCGGACCAGATGGATTAGGGTCCGGTCCGACTAGGTCCTGGACAGGACCATACAGAGCCCTGATGACTACTGTTTATTACTGACCCAAATCGAAGATCCCATGTGTGTCAGGAACATATCCAGTACTTAAGACCAGAAGTAACATTAAACAAAAAATTCCCATTCTTCCGTTATGAAGTATAGTAAACTTAGCCTTTTATATTGGCTTGAGTAAGAAATACAAAAAATAAGTAAGATTTACAAAAAAATAAATGACTGTTAAACAGATCATGAGAAATGAGGAACGAACTCTAGGATATGATGAAGGAAGTTAAAAAAAAAGAAAAAATTATTCTAAGCAGATAAAGCTAACTGTTCCGGCAATGACCGGTTTTTTTCTCCTATTCTTCTAAAATCTTTCATTTGTAATACATGTGCTTTATAAAACAGATAAGCCGCTGCGATAACTAACATCAGTCCAAATGGTGATAGCAACCATCCAAATCGATAGGCACGTGTAACCATCACAGACCAACCAATAAGAAAAGATATAGACCACCCAAAGATTAGATAACGATATGGAAATCGACAACATTTTGCTCTGAATGATTGAGAAACTGAAAGCTTTGACTGTTGTGACTGGAGTTGTTGGTAGCGGTGGTAAACGCAAGACGATATAGCGAATGTATATGGAAATAAACATAGAAACAACTGAAACGAGAGAGAACATTTGAGTTTTGGGCCAAAATTAGCAAAACAACACATGATAGAGTGGAGAGGGATTGAATCTAGTTTTCTTCTGCGACCTAAGTATTTGTTTTGAGAGTCAGTTTCTGATCGTTCTGATGATTAATATTTATTCGTTTGATGAGATTTTGATGTAGATAAATAGAAGAGTGAATTTTACACAAACAAAACGTTATTTCCGATCTCGTTGGAATTAATCACTCATGGAAAGTATCGTTTGGATCCAGTAAACTTTTTCTTTTTTTCATATTCGTAATCAGCACGAATTTCTGATCAAGTGATATGTTACAAAGTGTAGTTGACAGAAAAAATTGTTTTAATACATGACACGATTTAAGATGGTTGTGGAAACCGTTCAGCGTCAGATACAAAAAAATAGAAGTATCTTAGAAGGACGTATATTACTGCGTATTTGATCGAAAATTCGATGCTGATTACGAGTATTGGTTTGGAAAATAAAGAAACAAGTTCCCAATTACCATCAAAAATCAACAAATCGATCGACTTTCCGTTTTCTTTTTTGAATTACTTGAAACTTTTGATAACTGCTTCTGTAGAAAAATTACCACAAATAATGTGCAGTCAAGTGGTATAGTTGCTGCATGACGAAAAAGTCAATCATTATCTCTGAGTTTTAGCAACACCATCAATAACTGAATCACCAGGGATGTCACTTTACTGTTCTTTATCAAATAATAAGTAATACAACATATTAATTATTACCTGGAAATAAGTACTAAATCCTATTACCTCATTACTTGTTACTTTTTCTCAAGTAATCATCTTTTATTACGTTACTTATTACTAATAAGAAGAAAAGTAATAAAAAGTGATAAGTAAAATAATGAAAAATTATTACAAAAAAAAGTCATACGTAATAAAAACAATAAGATTTAGTACCTTTTTATCGGTAATAAGTAAAAAACGCTAATTACTTTTACGGAATAATGTAATAATTAGTAAAAGTAAAGTAGCACCCTTATGAATCGCCCACATGAGATCTGAAATACCTTGTTTTTTTTTGTAGAACGTTTGATACTTTGTCTGTGTTGAAACATGATCAATAGTTAAGTGATTTTCAAAACGAGCTACTTTTTTGATGGGCGAGCTGTTAAAGTGGTTTTAGAGCACCAGAATTGAGGTACCCTAGACTAAGATCCCGAGCTAATATTTATGCGGTAAACAATTGAATAGTCGTTAGAATGTCTTTCTAGAATGTCACAATCTTCTTACTTTAGTTATAATAAATGGCATATCTGGTTTGATATAAATTCCTTTAATAACCAATCCCCACATAAATACCGCACCAAGATAACCATCAGTTAAATAACCAATATACCATGGACCTAAACACATACAATTCTCCTTCTCTTTTCGTTTTCTGAAGTGGAAAAAATACTGCCACTTACCAACAAAAAAATACAGTGTAAATCCGACTAATGAATAAAACGTTAAATCAATCGAACACAAAGCCGTTAATCGTTTATGTAAACAATAACAACAGAGAACTACAGAAAAAAACAAGATATGGTAAAGTTGCACTAGATGAGTGATCCGGATACTTACACAATCGTCGTTTTCTCAGATAATATCGAAACAAAATTAGAGTTAATAAATAGAAACATAAGGATAAAACGAGCAAAGTTCTTGCCTAAACGAATAAAAATCCAGTTTTCTTATACAAATTTTAAACTGAAAAACCTCTGAAAGCTTTCATAGAACTTCCGCCGCTTGATCGAAAGTAAGAAAAAATGTTATACCAAAAACGAAAAACGATTTGCAAAACTAATATGATCGAATTCCATATGGAATTTAGAGTTCGATTATGAATCTTGAACGTTGATGTTTTAGCACCTGAAGGATTTCCTAATCCTAACAATTAAAGTCTACATTTGAGAAATTATCGAAGAAATACTTACAAATGTTGGTTGATGTACAATTAACACTAATTGTGATCGTTTCCACCATTGAGATTTTCGAATTTTTGTTGATAAACTAAATTCTTCTCTCAATTCTTCAGCGTTATTTTCAATGTCCTAAAAACAATAAAGAACAAAATATAAAAAAAGTCAATGTGAAATCTAACAGATAGCTCCACAATCGATTCTAAAACCCATAAAGATCGTCACAATCGTCAAAAAAAGTTTTCAAAAGTGGAAGTACAAGCACTGATGCTCCATTTTACTGGTAAAAGCTGGATAAGCTTTTCACTAACAGATCAACACTTTTCGCACTCTTGTTATAAGTTCTAGGAACGGCAAAAATGGACTCAGCAAAAAAATTTCTCTTCTTGGCAAAAACCGGTCTTTACATTTTCTAACAACTAACTTTCTAAATAATCTGACTGTCTAACCATCGCAAAAAGAAAATCTCAAATCTAATCAGAGTTTCTGCAAGGAAAATAATTAAATTTTAACAGAGACAAAAACCTATCAAAGTTCAGGTTACTTAAAAAAGCTGAACATTTTAACGGGTGTAACAGAAATAAACGCACTTTTTTATTTTCATTATAACTTCGTCGGGTTTCGTCCAATCGACTTAAACTTTTTTTTATTAAATTCATCTTGGAAATCTCTACAAAAATATCTGATAACTAGTTTTCTAACAAGAAAATTGTTAGAGTTATGGAACCAAAAATACGACGACTAAAAATACCAACTTCATAAGGCAAAAAATGATTTTTTTTAAATATCATCGTAACAGTCTAAGATAGGAGAAATTCGAGACGACCATTCCAAAGAGCACAAAATTCTCTACAAAACTGTGGTTTCAAAAAAAAATTAGATAACTCTAGAGCCCGCAATAGCAAGGAGCAATTTTTACATTTTCTAAAAAATCACCATTTTGGAAGCAGATTTTTGCTCGCTCCACGAAAAGTTCCATAACTCAGCCAAAAATCGTGCTTTTTTTAACATTTTTTTAAATTTTGTAGCCCGTAGTGTAATCAGTTCGACAACATCACTTTTGAGAATTTTACGAACTGTTTGCTTACTCTTTTTGACTCAGAAAATCAAAAAACGCGTTTTTTTGGCTCCTTTATAAAACGTTGATTTTTTGAGCTGCCTGTGTTGATGTTAAAAATTTTTGGCATGCACTAGAAAGAGCATACTTTAAAGTAATAGTATCAAGCAGAATCGAAGCCCTCAATTCAGTTACAGTTTGAGAAAATGTCAAAGAAAGTATAAAAAGTATGATTTATGAAGTTGGCGTTTTTAGTCACCCTCGCTTTTTGTTTTATAATTCTAACAGTTGGCATTTTAAAAAACTTGTTAAGAGATATTTTTGTAAACGATTTCATGGCGAATTTTATAAAAAAAAAATTTAAGTCGACCGCATATTATCCGACGAAGATATACCGAAAATGAAAAAGTGCGTTTATTTCTGTTACACCCGTTATATCTAGAATTTTTCCATCAAAAAGGCCCGAAAAATACTTGAAAAATCTAGCAAAATGCTGAAAAACTTTTTCTCATCTCGGATTCAATCAGACCAAATGAAAATTTCAGTAAATCAGTATAGCTCTAGTAAGAAAAAGAGCATGTAACGAGGAACCGATTTAACTGTCAAATTGTTTTGTTATTAATAACCTACTTTGATTTGTACAATCATTTTATGATCTTTGTCATCATCATATTTAGTTGGATTCCATTTCAAAACAAATAACTGTAGATTATCTACTGATTGCACAGCATTACCAATAAAATCTGAATCAATCGTTACATGTACAGTTAAAATTGGATGATGAGAAAATATTAGAATTCTAAAAAAAATTCTTATTTTCTCAATAAAACACAAGAAAAATAGAAGCATAAAACTAACCGAATATGTGTCCTTTGTTTCAATCTTGCTAATGGTTCTCTCACTGTCCTAAATCGTGATTCTTTTGGATGTGTTATAACAGCATAAATTAATTTTTGATTATTAAATTGAAAATCACGAAATGCCAATAGACCACTGTCGATTGTAACAAGACGAAATCTAATTAGATATAAGTAGAATGTTACAAGTCTCATTAACCAATGACCTAATGATCTAGAAAACTGTGAAACTCTTCGCATAAATTCCAGTTAATTGTTTATAGCGTTAGCCAGACGTTCGAACATGAATCAAACTCATTAAGTCTGCTATCAAATATTTTTCACGTATCTTACTCTTTTTATATTTCATATTAGAAAATATTAAAAGACGGAAACAGACTAGCTTACCGTCGATGTTGTTTCCAATCAGCTAATTCTAGTTCGAGTAAGCCCGATGAATGATGAGCATACAAATGAGGAATACCAGCATGCAGATGACCATTCAAATACACAAGACCATTCCTAGAATGTGAAAGTTGTTCTGATGAAAGCTTTGAAGACGATTGTTTGTTTACTTGCTAACAACGGTATCAACAATGTTTAAGATAATTGACTTATGTAATTTTTCTTTCTCTTTGTAGGAAAAGACTATCATTCATTCGTGTGATAAAAATGATGCAAGACAATAGTTACCTCATAATTTTTTCTTGTACCTTCGATGAATATGTAAATGATAATGGATAATGTCCAAAATAAATTGTGACATTTGAATGATGAATTTCCTTGGTTAATTGTTCAAGATGACGCATTTCAGACTGTTATAACAGAAAATATAGAAAATTTAAATGAAAAAGTTCTAGATAGAAAAAAATCAGCAGTTTAAGCTTCATATAGAAGATTCTCGATAGATTTCAGATATACTAACATATTACTAAACGTCAAAAAATAAATTGAACGGTTTCTCAAAACTTCGATTTCATCTTTTCGAATTATCCAATCATTCTTCTATTCCAACTTGAGCTTTGTCTCTAAAATCATTTTTCCACCTCCTTCTCTTTCATACATCAACCAAAAGCCTTTAGCTCATTGGACTATAAGAAACAGTTTCAATGAACAATACATACTTTAGTTAAATGTCCGAAAAAATTCATTGCTATTCCTGGTGCGGGCTTTGGACACATATCAATTCCGACAAACGAGTATTGATCACCGTCCGAAGTTTTCAACGTATATTGATAGGAACTAGAATGGAGTCGACCTTGTTGAGAATATTGTCTAAAAAAAAATTTATTCACAAAATTTAGATTTATGACTCGAAACGAAACGAAACGAATCAAACACATACCGATAAAAACTTTTTGACGATTCTGGTTCCGCATCCATAAATACGTCTGAAATGGCAAACAAAAAGCTCGAGATAAAAAATAACGTTTTCCGCAGTTCATTCAAAAAAAGGTAGGTTTGTGACAGGTGAATGATAAAAGCATGGCTCTAATTTCACTTTTACATGCGAAATACCTCCGTTATCAAATATCACTTTTGACCAGAAATCTGAGACCCATTCTTTGCTAGAATATAGTCAGCATAAAAATGTATTCATGCCAAGACTGAACAATCCATGAATTACCAGTTAGACTTCAAACAGAATAATTCTTATGTAAAAAGTCATTTTTTATGAAAAGTTGATTTTGATAGAAAAAAATCGAAAAAATAATATTGTAAACTCTACATTTTTTGGCGTGAGTGCGAATGTAATATTCGAAAACAGCAGATTTCCCTAAAACCGAACCATTTTATTGCATTTCATTCAGAAGTTATTCGATTTACATAAAAACAAGAAACTGTAGCGCTTTTCCAAAGGAAAATTCAGTGACGCCCACGTTCTTCTAGCGCTTCTGAAACATAAAGAGCCTAGAGACAGGGCAGTGCAAGGGAATATTTCCAGCTGTTCAATCCCGATTTCTTTCAAACATACATCAATTGATAGCCTATATCGAGATGGTAAAAAGCCTAAAAGGATTCATCTCAGCGCTCTTCAGGACCCGGTTTTCCAAAAAACCCTAAAAATATAATCAAAACGTTTCTTAATAAGGCTCGACTGTAGCCCGGAAATTTCTGATTAAAATGAGACGTCTCTCAGCTTTACACGATCTTTCTTTGCAAAGTTATAGAATTTACAAGAAAAGCCCTAAATGTTAATTGGCAGCTCAAAGCTACATAAATAAGACGGAAAAAATTAATTTAGGGCTTTTCTTGTAAATTCTATAACTTTGCAAAGAAAGGTCACGTAGGGCTGGGAGATGTCTCATTTTAATCAGACATTTCCGGACTATAATTATGCCTTGCTAAGAAAGGCTTTGGTTATTTTTTTAGAGTTTCTGTAAAATTGGATCTTCAAGAGCACTGGGATGACTCCTTTTAGGCTTTTTACTATCTCGATATGGGCTATCGAGCGATTGATGTATGTTTGGAAGAAATCGGGGTTGGACAACTGGGAATGTTCCCTCGTCAGATATTTATTTTAAAAAAATAACGCTATATGCATTAAATTTATCTACGGAATCACTAACTCTTATTTTTGAATAAACACTGAAACGTACCATGATTTCCTCTAATATCTAACCATTTTGTATGCTGTGTAACATTTGTTTCTAGTAAAACTTGTTGATAACGAATCCATTCCGATTCATATTGACGAGAATCAAACGTGCGATCAAGATTATGAACAAGATCACCTAAACAAATGAACGATAAAAGACAATGAATTAAAAATAATTGCATGAGTTTTTCCTTGGACATATTAAAGTGTACAAGTTTTCATGATGTACTCTGCCAGCAGAAGAAATAGCATTGCTAACGAAGGATAAACATCGACGTTTTATTTAAAATCTGTCTCATTGACATTTTGCCTATAGAAATAGTCTGAAAAGAGTGACAGAAAAACTAGTTACCTGAAGCAATGACAACCGCTGGCTTAATTAGTTTGATAATAATTTCATTGATAAATTGTTTAAAATCACTCAATCGTGTTTCATGACCATAATGGGAAATGTGAAGATCCGTTACCTGAAACAGTCAGAAACCAAAAACATAGCGTGAAACAGAGATGTTTACTTTAAATTGGTATTTTAACTATTAGGCTTCTGCTTTCGCCTCGATGCTGAAATTTTCATCAAAAAAGAGAATTACTTTTGAAGTTTTCTCTTACCTGTACGAACCAAAATAAATGCTTGGCTGTAGAATCAAGAAATTCATCTTGTTGTTGCCAAGATAAATCGATTAATGTTAAGATTAAGAGTATCAAAGTAAAAGTATTGAAAACCCATTTTAAGAGAATCATTTAAGGCGACTAAGATGTAAGTGGAACATTACAATTTGCATTCTAAGATAAAAAGAAGAAAAATGCGAAAGGAGAATTTTCTAGTTTTTCTACATTCTTTTGACTGTTTTTGACAGTAACTAGAGATAATATAAGGAATAGTCAACAGAATTGTATTTCCAAACCTTCAACGTGTATAGCAATAAAAGATTAAATAAAGACAATCCGGGAAGCCACTGTGTTATTTCAGTCATGATTTGCCGAAATCTCAAGTCATTCCATTGTCCATAGATGCTGCATTTCTCTGGAGCGTTGGGGACATTTTTTTAACTCGTATTTCATACTTTTTACATAGCAGAGTTGCTACAACTTCCAGTCAGAGCGCCAAGCCTAAAATGCATAATAGAATAACGTTGTCCTCAATTCAAAATCTTAAATTTTGCCCACATTATGTCTGAAAGAACGTATCTCAATCAGAGAACTTATCTCTAAAATATTTTCCCTAAAATACTTTTAGCCGTAAATAACAATCGCTAATAACGGCCAAAAGAATGATTGGTTAAAATTTTGCCGTAAATAAGAAAATTCAGAAATTCATGAAATCAAGAAGATTTTTCGAAACAGTGAACGAAATTAAAGTGCAAATAGGCTATATAATACTTTAATTTTCCAAAATAAACTGAAATTTTTTGAAAGAAAATGATTGGCAGAATTTTTAATACGGTATTCTATGGATTCCTCTATGGATTTCCGCCATTGTAGCAGCAAGAAAGACCAGCAGTGGTGAAACTTGGTGAATATAGGTAATCCGTCACGGGGAATCTGTCGATACCCCCGGCAGATCTTCAGAAGGTCTCCAGAAAACCCATGGGGTCTCAGCCTATTTATGAATTGTTTTCGAGGAGAAATATTGGTTGATCACAGCGGCAAGGGATTCGCAGATGCCCCAAAACCTATTTGAAATAGTTTTGCGATCTGAGATAGATGGTGCTACAACCTACGTACCAATTTCAGAATCATTGATAGACTGGAAGTTTTTCTAAAAACGTTTTCACAGCAATGAGAGACTGTTAGCACATTTGACGAAGTGTACTCCAGAGTATATCCAGATTAGTTGTAAGCCTCATGGTGAGACATACATATGATAGCCAGACCGTATGATACTGCAGTAAATTACTCTTTCTGCTGGAGTACTTCATTATTTACCAGCAAAGTTTTAGTTTCATTTGATACTGATTTCTGTTTACGATCAGTGTTCATCTAGTAGAAAGTGTTTATCTAGTTTGCGAGTTGAATTCTCGAAATGATGTATCTAGCATATTTTTAACGAGAGTCTCTGATCATTTGAAGATTGGACTTATGCATTATCGAAGACATCTCATCGAAACAATTTTATGTTGGCTGTAATATCAACGATATACATGTTAATGAATTTCAAGGACTCAGATTTGGAAATATTAAACCAAAATTATTCGATAATGACAGTATGTATTGTATTTTAAAATAGAGTATCTTATCTCTCTCAACTTTCTCATTCTAGATAATACTTTAAATTCATCGACTACTGCTAAAGTTCCAGTGTATGCTCGTATTGATTTTCCAAAAGGATCTAAACCACCACATGTTCAATTAAATATTAAAGATCGTGAAATACAAATAAGTAAACATTCCATTGATATTTTATTGGATACACTCGAAGAAATAAAACCAATAAGTATATAGCAATAATAAGTGATAGCAATCCTAGTTCAAAATGGCGGCGGCAACTTTACCAACAATGAACACATGTCGACCATCTCATCGTTATTTTATCAGTGAAGTACATGTTAATTTTGAAAAAAAGTATGTTTTAATCAGTATGAATATTTAAAGCAAGTTTTTTGTGCGTTTTTCTTCAGAAAACTGTTTAGCTTAGGCTATTGGAAGAAAGCCAATATTGATTTCGAAAAAATTTCTGCAATGGTATTGCGGTCGGTGGAACATCACAATTCTATTGAAGGTGATACAGTAAGTTAGGTGCTTGGTTTTTGTTTTCTCAATACGAATTTCAATTTTTCTTTTCCTGTAGTTATTTTATTTGGATGAAACACATAGAAAGATTCCACTGAAAATAACAAAGATAAAGTGTGAGCATGTATTTCATTATAATTAAACAACTATCCTAATGTTTATCGTTATGATGGTATGATGTCTATTTTTTTAGATGAAAATATGAAACCGAATGAGTTGGCACATACACAAATTATATTTAATAAAAATCAACAAAAAATTACCACAATTAACAGTAACGCAGTATTAGAAAATCAATTACCATCATTCGTTACCTCAACAACAGATTTTATCGCAGAAGAACACGAGAAGCATTTAGTTGAGAAACTGAAAAGGGAAATACTGAGCAACTATCAAAAAGTCTCATGGTAAGTCAAAGATAAAAATGGATAATTTCTCCTGGGTGACATATGCACAGGATTTCACCGAGGAAAAAGAAATTTTTTTACAGCAAAGAGAAAGTGTTATTCTTGCTTACTTTTGAGTAAACTATAGTTTTTCAGGGACGATATAGCTGGTTGTGAATTAGCAAAAAAAGTGATTACAGAAGTAGTTGTGTTACCTACGATATTTCCTGAATTTTTTCAAGGAATAAGACGTCCTTGGAAGGTAAGATTATAACTGTTGATTGATTAAGTACGTTAGAATTATGAGCATCTACTCTTTTAGAGCATTTTAGTATATGGACCTCCTGGCACAGGTTAGTTTATGTGACTGTTTTTTGCTTTTTGTATACCGTTGTTTGTTTAGGAAAAACAATGTTGGCAAAAGCTGTTGCAAGTGCCACCAAAAAAACTTTTTTTAATATAACACCTTCAACATTATTATCCAAATGGCATGGTGAAAGTGAAATATTGGTTCATCTATTGTTTAAAATGGCAACACATTATGCACCATCTATTATCTTTATCGATGAAATTGATTCACTGTGTTTAAATCGCAACATATCAGAAGATGAAGCAAGTCTGCGCTTCAAGTCTGAACTCTTAGTTCAGATGGATGGCATGTCTTGCACATTAGGTGAGTTTTCATATAATGAACAAAACAAGAGCGAAACCGTGATGTTTCTTTTATAGGTAACAGTAATCAAACAAAAACAGTTCTGGTTATGGGTGCCTCAAATCGTCCCTGGTCAATTGATGATGCATTTTTAAGACGTTTCGAAAAACGAATTTACATACCATTACCAGATAAAGATACCAGAAGACAATTGTTAGCGGTGAATTTAAAAGATGTACCACTCGACGAAGATGTTAAATTAGACGTTATATCTGAACACTTATGCGGATATTCTGGATCAGATATCTGTAATGTTTGTCGGTATGAAAGCTTTTATTATTAGTTTTGGCTCTCTCTGTGATTCTCTCTTTCTTATTAGCGATGCGGCGCTGATGATTATTCGGGAGCTTACTGGCAATTTAACTATCACAGAAATTCAACAAAATGCTAATTCAATTCGTCCTCAACTACAACAGTCACTGAAACAACAACATTTCATTGATGCAATGGAAAAGATTAAACCAAGTACCGTTGAAAATATTGATCGTTACGAAATTTGGTCATGTCAATATGGGTCTCTGTGATATGTAAGTTGCTCTATTTTAGAACAATTCCATACGAACAGATTAAAAGTAGTTTGAAGTCTTTCTCCTATTTCCTCTTAACATGTTTTTAACTGTTTTCTTTAGACATTTGAACATAAAATGAAGCTGTAAATTCGCGAATCTTTCTCATCGTTGCTGTCAATCATAAAACTTCGTCTACAATCGTTAATTTACGCCACATATTCAAAAGTATGCTTGTTTCTGATTTTTTATCATGTACATAATCTTGTTTTTATCATTTTGTAGACTTCATTCATATCAGATATAATGAATAGTGGAATGATGATATATATTGATCCAGAAGGAATCGAAGAGTGCTATAATTTTGATTTTATATAGTATGTACCCAAACAATCAAAAGTTATTTACATCAAATATTCTCTGGTAAGGGTTACACAACAAGTGAGAAAAAAGCGCTTATATGAATCTGTTTGTTTTATTGAAGAGATTACACAATATAATATTCGATCCATCAAATGTAATTTGGCTGAAACTCATCGAGAAAAATGTACAGGTATGAATGCAATCTCTCTTTCACTCCTCTGTTTACCATAGCGTTATCTAGAAAGTGCACTCTCATTCCGAGAAGGTATAGCAACTGTTAATATATCTACTTTTATGCTTCTTTCGTACTATACGATCAATTGTAATCAAGTAATCAGATCTATCTCACAATTAAAACGAGAGATGAGAAGGTTGAGCAAGTCTTTAGTTGTATTGATAAAGAAACTTATTTTATACTGTTTCTGTTTTCTTTCAAAGCTTTGTCGATAGGTTACCGTTTATTACAAATATTCTGGAGTCTTTGTTTGGTGAGCGAACAATAACACTAATTTACAAAGAGTTCTATTATATATTATTTTCTATCTTGTTTAGCTTATACAATTGATCTATGTAAACGATATGAAACAACCAATATTGGCTTAAAATGTCGATTACAACAACTATTTTCATACGAAATACCCATTACATTTTATCATCTAAAACGTATTGCATTCCAATATTTAATTGATGTACTATTGAAAAATATTGAAATTGAATCAGTTGAACTATGGTAACAAGAATCATATGGATATACAAGAGAGATCTGAGCTGTTTTCAGCTACGTTGATAGATAGAATAGATATAGAGAAATATTTGTTGAAAGTTTGAGCTCTATTAGAAGGGTGGAAAATGAGTGGAGATCTATTAAACTAAAGAGATCATTTTCGAAAACATTGTTGGTATGGAAAAAACAGGTTTCTTTTCCATCACATTAGAATAATAGTCAGTTATTTGTCAGAAATGTAGCAAAATCATCAAACTTTTATCTTAAGACTTACATGAAAGAAACTTAATTTTTATCATTCATAATGTTTCTTGGTTTTTTTCCTACCCTAAGTCCACCCTATCATTTCAATTGAAATAAAAAAATTTTATCTATAGGGAAAGAAGACGACCCTGAATTTTTGCTTTATTTGTATAGAAGAAAATAAAAAAAGAGTGCGCTGTTTTTTTTTGCTAAGCGTTCACTGTGTCCGTTTATACATATCTCACAACACTTTTTTTTCCGTTTAGTTGTTGATCTAGTAACAGCATCGGCTCCTATCATAGCTAGTAGTGCTAAATTAGAACCAGCAGGTCAACCTGTTCCACCTTTGCCAGGTATATCTATAACTATTTCGTTGTTCAACGAATCAACAATACCCCTTGCTACTATCAATTTGATAAAAGGTTTTAATTTATTAAGTCAAAAATGATCAAAAATTGAAGAAATTATGCAAAAAGGTTTAGATACATTGAAAACACGTGCATCGACATAATCATCACTATTTAGTTCAGCTGGCAGTGATTTAGACGATACATCATCACAATGGGATCATTTATCCGATGATTTGGATGCTGATTTAGAATCAAATTTTGGTGATGGAAATGGTGATTTACAACAAGAGGCGGCTAGAATTGATCTCGATGATGATTCGAATTGTTTAAAACGCATGGGTACGCTTACTGGATTAACAAATTGAATATTTTTATAGTTTTTCCAGTTGATACTATTGAAGCGAAAGTGTTTATCTAGTTTGCGAGTTGAATTCTCGAAATGATGTATCTAGCATATTTTTAACGAGAGTCTCTGATCATTTGAAGATTGGACTTATGCATTATCGAAGACATCTCATCGAAACAATTTTATGTTGGCTGTAATATCAACGATATACATGTTAATGAATTTCAAGGACTCAGATTTGGAAATATTAAACCAAAATTATTCGATAATGACAGTATGTATTGTATTTTAAAATAGAGTATCTTATCTCTCTCAACTTTCTCATTCTAGATAATACTTTAAATTCATCGACTACTGCTAAAGTTCCAGTGTATGCTCGTATTGATTTTCCGAAAGGATCTAAACCACCACATGTTCAATTAAATATTAAAGATCGTGAAATACAAATAAGTAAACAGTCCATTGATATTTTATTGGATACACTCGAAGAAATAAAACCAATAAGTGATAAAATTGAAGAACGGGAGCATTCAAATATGGTAGCTATTGATGTACAAATAAAAAATTTGAATATTTTACGTGAAGTATATGTGTAAAAAAAGTAGATTTAGATCTGTTTTTGTACTGTTTTTTTTTATCTCAGGTAATTGATCGGACCGTTGGATCAGTTATTAGTTCAAAACCACCACTGAATATTAAAATTGAATAGATGTATGCTAAAAGACTCAAAAATGAGCAGATAGTTATGGAGAGAAAAACAGATAATGATACACAATTAAATGGTATGCAGAGTAGTTTATATCCTCATGAATTTAATCAAACGTTGAATTTTTTATGGGTTTAGATCTTTCTGTACGATGAAGATTATTGTGTATAACGTTTTCACTCTCTGTTCTAGTTCAATCAAATCAACAAACTATCGTTGTGAATAATGAATTGCATGAAAAATTAAAGCAATACGAATTAGTTGATCTTGAAAATGATCGTTTACAAACAGAATTAGATGCTCAGAAACAAGAGATAATTGCATTAAGACAACGTGATGCTCTATTGATAACCATATCAAAATCAGATGTTGATTCCATGATCTGTGATAAATTAGTCCATACGATTTTTATATTCCACTTTTGTGTGTATTTTCTCATATTTACAACATATTTCATAATCTCTTTTTAAAATGGTGTTTGAGATTTAAAAACCAAAAAGACAAATGATCTAGCAATCAACAAAGGATTTTTCTTCAATTTTTAATCTAACTTCAGTCATTACTACAGATATTATTTAGATAAAATTGTATTGTTATCTTATAGAAGAATGATACATTTTTGTTGTTATAAACAACAAACAGTGATTAGATGATTGTTATAAATCTTTTTCTCTCAATCTCTAATGTAGTTCTAAATTTTTTCTTTATTTTATTTACTTATCACTTGCGATTTCTACGACACGTAATGACATCGAACTTTTATTTTCTCATATAAAACTTAATTTTGATTTTCATATTTATTCGTGATTTTTGACATTTTTTCTGCAATAAGTAGTGCATCTACATACATGTATACAGCTTTATTTTTATGTGAATGTTATTATTGTGTTATCGTTGTTATAAGCAGATAATTCTATATCGTGACCTCTTCATTTTCTCATACTTTATTCTGATATATTTTATACTCTGATTTTTATCTTTTGGGCGGGTTTTTGTAGAAAGAAATAAAGTTGGGAGTTAGTTGTATGATACTAAGCTGTGTTATCAAACATTGCAGAGTATGATCTGACCATTACGGCAAGCATTGGCCTGGGATTCTACACAATTTTAGAAAAAAAAGTTTATTTATTAAAAAACTATGAACTAATTCTCAAATCAAAACACATCTGAGAATGTTAAAAAAAGATCTTGCGTTTCTTTGGCAAGAAAGTGCCACTTTTTTTCTTGAATTTCTTGGAGACAAGATCCTGTCTCCAGAAATTCAAGAAATTTAATTTCTTGTTCCAAAAAATATAAAATCATATTTCTTGCCCCAAGAAGTATAAGCAGTGCAAGAAATTTAACTTCTTGCCCAAGAAATCAGATTTCTTGCCTCAAAGAACGTGAATTTTGAAGAAAATTTATTAGGATGTCACCGGAATAAACAGTTCAGTAGTGCAGATATCGTGTGCATCTGAAGTGCATCGAATCAGCAAAAGAAGTTGTTTATTCATTACACACAAAAAGAGATTAATAGGATTTACATTAAAATTATTAATGGGTTAGTTAGTTTAAATGTATATGTTCTATCCGAATACGACACCTGAATGTGAACCTGATATATTCTATCCGAATTCTAATATCATTTTATTTATCCAAGATGTTTAAGCTTAGTTAAAGCAACAGGTTCTCGAAATCTACTTTTCATAGTTACTGTTGGTTTTCATTCTTCAACTTAGTGGCGTAGCCAGGATATTTTTCTTTTGCGTTCTGCGCTGTGCTTCGTGGGCAATTGCCCATAAAACACAGCGGAGAACGCAAGAGAAAAATATCCTGGCTACGCCACTGCTTCAACTAGAAAAGTAAGAGACATTTCTCAAAGACATGCGCGCACAAAAAGAGAGTTCAAATACTCCCATATGTGGAATATACACCATAATTACAGACGGTAAAACCTGAGTAAAACTTGATCTATTTGTGGAAAAGCCATGATGAGTGGTAGCCCAGACATTTTTGAGTATACGTTGTCTCAGAATTATCCATCAATTCCGTACTTCGGATAGCAAAAAAAAGCTTTTTTCTAAAAGCAACTCTACTCACTTTTATCGAATACTTCGCAGGGTTCTTGTATGGAAGTCTCAGATTTTTTTATATGCCTGAATAGAGAAAAATATAACAAATCTAATAGTAAAATTCTTTTGCAGTTTGGTCCAGAAATGACTGTGTCGTGAGCGGAAAATTGAAGCCATATAAACATATATTCTTTTCTTCACAACACTATATAACATAACGGAATAAGAAAGAATACAAAATCACTACTTTTCGCAACTCTATTACTGGTATCCTTGGTATATAGATGGCAGGAAAATTTTTCTTTTTCGTAAACCTGTAAAGGTCCGCTTTGTTTCTTGTAGTTCTGGTCTTGAGATTGGACAGAACACCTTCTCTTATGCTCACCCTTCAAGTTCCATGCACTTTGGTTGAGAAATGAAGGTGCTAGAAGGCTTTCAAAAACTGAAAACTGGTGAAAAATTCGATCTGAAAAACTGAAAACCGCATGTCTCTATCACTTTCGCTTCGAAAGTTATAAGCGATCTACCCACGCGCATTTTATTTAGGAATTGAGTACATGGAAGAACTTCGAGAAGTTTGAAATTGAATTTGTTTTAGAAATAACAATCAAAATCTTTATAGAAGTTCAATAAACCGTTAGCATAATTCCTATGACTAGTAGAGAAGAATTACAGAAAACGAGAGACAGAAAAAGCTTACTTACAAATAAAACTGCTGTGTATTCATTTTAACCTAGAAGCGAGTCTGAGGTGAATGATTCACTTTGATTGCATTATGTTCCTGAAGATGAAACCGGGTAAAACATGATGAAATCAGTATGTCAATTACCTTAAGAAATACTTTATTTTCGAGAGATCTCGAATCAAATTTTATTCTTTTTTTTAAAGATCGCTACTTAAAAATTCATATCAGAGTGATATCAGAGAAATATCGTATCATACTTCACTCAACATCTTTCCACGCTTTTCGTGGTGATATTACTTCTTTTTTTGAATCTGAAAGACGTAGTACCGTGATAATAGTACTAGCATTGTTAATGTTGAATTTCAGGAACTCCTCAGCAGCATAAAGTGTAACATCATATGGATTTGTTTCTGTATAAACCCATTGATTTGTACCTTCTACTTTTTTAATGATTTGTATCCGATCGGCTTCATTCGTAATTAAAAGTTGCCCAATCGGCTCATAATAGACAGTAACAGTGTCGTCCACTGTTGTTAAAACATTTTTGAAACATGTTGCTGCTTGTGACATGCAAAACATATACGTCGGAGGTAAAGATTCAATGTCAAAACTGTTAGGTTTAATACATAAATCTTTGCCAGTTTTGTGACATTTTGAACACTCATTATTCGTTCGAACTTTTAATAATTGCAAATCATGAGTGTAAACTTCTTTCAATAAAAAGATATTTTCACAATCATGAATGCAATTCGTTTCATCACAATATGAACAGTCAAAAACCACAGAGACCTAAAGAAAAGAGAATGTAATAAATACTACTGTTAGTAGAGCAGATTGAAATAGTGCTTTCGTTTCTTTCCCATCTAGATGGGAAAGAAACGAAAGCACTATTTCAATCTGCTCTATTGAAAATTGTGAAATGTAGATGTGAACTCACCTTCAATGTTAAATCATTAGCTATTTTCGGATATAATCGTTTGATTGTTACAACGAATTCATTAAAACTGTAATCCCGATGTCGATTCAAATCTAACAAACTCCGTTCGTCGAGAATAGCCAGAATCGCATTCGTAAAATCGACCCCCTCTACATTCACTTTCTGATATATAATGAATAACGACGATTGTAAATACTGTTTAATATTTCTCTTGTCCAACACAAACATGTTGTTTCTTTCTATACAATGATACTTCTTATCATTACAATAAAACATGGCGCCGTATTCATCGAGGGCTTTCATATATACACATGATGCTAGACGATACAACGAGTAATATTGTACAGTTACGATATCCTCATCCAAAAAATTCTTGAAATTGATCATTTCCACATATGAAACGTTTTCTTGCTGTGAATTTTGTTGTTTGTAGACAAAAAACACTTGTGGGCAATATGTGATACGTAAGGATAGAACTTTTAGTAAATCATTTCGATCGCACCTGGTGCATGGATCATTATTATTACAGGACAATAGCATCTGTTCTATTACTTTTTCTGTGTTGTACGCATTTTTCCATTGTAATACAATTATGTCATGAAATATCAACATGTTTGATTCATGTTCACAAGATTGACAAACTAGTCGAAATAATGATGCAACGGTTACATTGGTACCTAAAATTGGGTACACACATTCTTTGAGAAATTTTAATGCTGGCATTTTGATTATTCTTGCACAGTTTTGACTACTTCCAGATGTTAGTAAAGCATCATTTTTGATTACTTCGTTCGTCACATATTGTAGTACGGTATCAATATTCTTTTCTGTGAGTTTTTTCTTCCCCTTGATGGCTTCAAGTAACAATGTACGTAACGCGTTATGATGATTAGACAAACGAGATTCGTTTTGAGAAATATCAACTTGTAAATGACGTGAATAGACAATTGATTGTAACAGGGCATTTGCGAACGTGTTTTGATTTTTATTGTTTTTCCATGCTGTTAATTGCTTTTCATTAGCATACATTGGTAATTCTGGTTTGAGGAAAATATTTTCCATTTGTTTTAAATCTACTTCCTTTGGTTTTTGGTAATGCCTACAAAAGTAGTAAGATACATCACCAGTTGATGAATACATTCTTAGGTAAATGGATCGCATACCCGTGTCTTTTTTTGCTCCAACGTTCTTGCACAGTATGCCAGTTTTTGGACATGGCGTTAAACATTTGCAAACCAGCATTTTTTTGAATTCCCACTGTATATTTGCAAATATTGTCAACAACAAGGTCGAGTCTTTTGTAGATTTTTTTGTTTAACTCGATGTTTTTCACAAACCACATTCTTTTTTCACTTGAGCCGGTGGTACGTTGTATTTTATCGACAATATCACTTTCATTTATTGATGAACCTTCACGATACCGTTGTAAATCTCCTAAAACATGAAATGGTTCATTCATTGGAGAGAATACAATCTTCTAATCTACAAAATAAGTTGCTTTACCTAAGAGTATATTTGACCATAAGTGCACAGTTGCGACATAGAGTTTGTTGAATCGACAAATGAAACGTTCATACGAATTCAATTCTGGTTCGACTTCACTGTCATCTTTCTCAGCTTTCTTGCCCTTTTTTGTTTTCAGTATTGACAATCGTTCTTTATTGGCAGTCCGACAAACGCCACTGAAAATTTTTGTCATATCTGTTTTAATCGATGATTCAAACTCATTTAATGCAGCTTCTTCACTTAGCCAGGTACACATTTTTTCGCCTTGTGGTTTTTTCTTCAAATTTGAATCCGATGAAACAAAATCAATATTATCAATGTCATATTGATCTTGTGTTCGAAAATTAAAAAATTGCTCATCCATAATCAGTGCGTTAGTGTCGAGCATATTTGTTTTGATGAGCTCACGTACTCCATTTGTTAACGCTTCGGTTGTCGTTCTCCATTGAGGTGTGTCACGTGAAAACAGAAAATATCCACAAAATAAAAGATAGTTATTTTTAAGATTAATATAGGTAAATGAATTCAGTAATAATGAGCAGTAGAACATTACACGTTTAACTTCATCATCTGGGATTTTACACATTCGAACCAATATTTTGAAATCACGCATGATGTGTGCACAACAGGCATGCGGGATTGTCTTTCTAATATCTTCACTCATAAATGTTCCTAAAATAAATAGTGTAAAAATTTTAAATCAACATTTGTTTTAATGAAATGTATAGTGCTCACCATTCAAAATACGATAGCACCTTTCATTAAAAGTTTTAAAATCTTCTTTAGTAAAAAATTGTAATCCGGCTTGGATCAATACTTGTGCCCTATCATTCAACAAATATCTAGGGGACGGAAAATCTTTATCATACCCAAATTTTTTTCCATATAAACTTTTCATTTTTCCAAGCCAGTAAAGAATTGTGACAACATCATGAGCTTCTGAAATCATAAACGTTATTGGTATGATAGTTCCGCCTTTAACTGGGTGAGCCAGGCTCATTTCGTAGTACAACATTCGTTTTTGAATATCATTGGCTTGAATGATGCTGCCCGTGGCATCCCAACTAATCTCACTTTCGGCATCAATTTTATCCCAAACCAAAAGCGCGGTTGCATTAACGCATATAACCAAACATGGTTCATGGCTTATTACCTTAAGAGATAGGCTTCCTACAATATTTATTCCAGCAAGTATTAAAATTGTTTGTTACTTGAATGATCCCTGGCACTTGGTCATTCGGCATCAACTCTTTTTCGTATTTTCTTTTTAAATTTCCAAGTCGCTGAATGCAGTTGCAAATGCTTTCTTTTTTATCGAATGCAGCTATTTTTTGATATAGATTCGCTGATGTGCCGACACCGTCCAGATTTCTTGCATTTAACACATCGTTTGGCACTGATAACAGTTTTCGTTCAAAGAGTCCGGTAGAGCTAACACCCATAGCTAATTCATCATGCAGTAATTTTTTTTCATCTTCACGTATTGGTCTTGATTTGAATGAACCACCTGAGTGAATAATTGATCCTTCGCATTTAATAGACAAATCACCGGTTTTTTGAAGTCTGGCATTGAATTTAAATGGACATGTAGGCTGAAAAGCACACTTTCCGGTACTCTTCAGCAATACGTTACCAGTATTCCGGACGCGAGCTTGAGAAAATCGATTTTCTTTGATTCGAATACTACAATAGGGATTAATTTTCTTTATATATTTTACCATAATGTTTGAAATTGTAAAATCGCGAGCATCGTGTTTAGATCTTTTTTGACCAGCATCATGCATCACTTTTTTTTGTTCGATTACTTTCAAATCAGCTTGTTCAATTTTCAGATCATGACACTTAGCTATTGCACGTTTGAAAGAATGAGAGAGATCGACACCGAGTAGATTCGAGCCAGTCTCTCTTGTTAATAGGGATCCATAACGACGTAAAGTGGCATAATCATGTTCATGATCATTCAGATTTGACATTCGGTTTATGTGAATTCTTTTCGTCGCACAGTCCGAGTCATCCGAATCATCAGATTCTGATTCTAGAAGTGAAAAAGCAACATAATGCATTCCATTGTTGTATGTCTGTTCAGTGTGTTCTCCTTATTTTCTGAACATGTAGATAAAAAACTACGAACTTTTGCTGCCAGTTGGGCTGACACAATCGTCATGCAAACAAGTGGTATAAACAATATGATCTACTATATTATCTAAATGAAGTGTCTATTCAGTTGAACAAAGAGCAGTAAACAGCATTATACCTTTTATTATTTCTTCAGGAAGACTTGTTACCGTACGAGGTTCACGAACAGTATCATCAATTATATTATCTAAAAAGCGTGTTTGTTTAGAAATAATTTTTACCTACTCAATGACACACCTTCTATACTGATAATATCATTTTCGAGAAAATTTGGTTCCATAATATTGTCACAATCTTGTTCGTAGCACAGAATATAAGCATTTGAGCCTGCTTTACCAGTACGATCATCAACGGATTTATCAGCATTTAAAACATCGAATAAGTTAACGTTGGTTACCAATTCGTCATTAATGCATTTCCAAGAATTATTACTTTTAACATATGAATAGTAGTGTCCATTTGCTACTGATTCTCCTTGATGCATAATAATTCCATACAGTTTATATCGTGTACAAGTGGATGATAATGACGATTCTGAAGTATTTTCATTTTGTAAGACGTAATCTTTTATATCAATAGTTTCCGTATAATTCATTAGAGTGCAAATTTTTGAGTTATCAGAGCGAAAACGTTTTAACTGAATTAACAAATTCCTTGGTGGACGTTCGAAAAACGTATTCTTGTACTTATGTTTTTGACTGCATGGTTTTTGACAATCGGCTACAACTAATTCATTTTTTGCACAAACGATCTAATGCATTCATTGATTGATGATTGTTCCAAAGGAATTCGTAAAATTGAGTGTTCTTCTAGCTTCTGTGTGATAACATTACATTTATCGCACCGTAGTTGTTCGATTAGCTTGAAACCAAAACCGTATGATATGAGTGACGGCCAATAGAATGAATCTTTATTTTCTCGTATAATTTTTTGGTAACGACTATAACAAAATCTACATGATACTGTGCATTCATCCATTGTGTTAAATGCCTGTGTTAAAAATTCTTCCGCATCTTGTTGTACGCCAACAACGTATTGGTCATCAATATAATGCAATCTGTTGATTAAACGAGTTGGATTAACGTAACCATTGAAAGGCGAACGAATATCATTCATTGTTTGACCGAGTTCACATTGAAGACACCAATCTGAAATCAAGAGGAAGTTTCTGCTTTTTTGTAGACCGTAACAGTTCTATAATACAATGATTGAAATCCACCACCAAGCGTACGTACCTAATTGCAGCAAGTAATTAACGTTATAATTTGCCCATAGCATTCTTGTAAATTTTGTGCTGGCCAGAACTTGTATTGATGCGTTTGCATAGCATGTGTTTCCCAAATTTTGTAATCCGCGATGATATTCACGGTTCCCAACGAAATCTATAAATGTGAAGCGAATTCGTCAAAAGACGTGTCTTATAGCTATATACATCTTCTCTTACTTGTTGGTCGCGTAACTATTTCGATTGTACTTCTGCACCGCGTATCCGCTGCCGATATATCTAGAATGTTCGTAGAAAACAATCGTATCGTACTGGTAGCAATAGGTTCATACCTTTGTTTTTTAGTGGTTTCAGTTTTTTTGCTAATAAATCAATATTTGAATCGGTTCCATCATCTGTAAAGATGTCTTGAATTACATTTTGAAGTGTCATACTGATGTTCCGTTAAAATTTATTTTCCAGATCCAATGAAATAGTTTAAATATAACATCTAGGGAGGTTCACAAGTTACATCGTATGATCATAGATACATTTTAACTATTTAAGAATCATCTCAATTCAAGTTAAAAAGGTTGAAAGCTGTGTATGAATTATTTTGTAAAGCTACTGACTTATAAATTGCTACTATACCTTTTCTTTTCTTGACTCCTTCACGTATCTTATTCATAGTCAATTCACTAACTGTTTCAGTACAAGTTGATATGTTGCTCATATTTTCATTAATTATGGTACTATTTGTGTTTGTTTTTGATTGATAGTATGAACATGATTCATCAGCAGGAAACAAGTTTTCATCTACTGCATAAATAGAGCAAAAACCTTATCGATCGTTAATGTTATACTTTCTCTCTCTTACATACTTTTGTTTGTAATGTTCGATAGTATGCCTCGTGATTTAATTGTACTTTGTGGATTCATTTCACTATAAGTCTGTAATTCTTCTTCCACATCCAAATTTTCGTCTATAATTGAAAAATTGCTAAAGTTAGAAGTAAATAAGAAAAACAAAATTAGATTCGGACTGTTGATCGTAATCACTAGTTCACCGAAAACGATCATATAGTTTTGAATGAGTTACAGTACATTCTGATTGTTTTTGTTCTATCAATGCAGCATCTTCTGTTCGAGGAATCACGTCTAAAATAATATTTGTGTTCTGTAACAGAAAAACAATTAATTTAACATGTATCATATTTTTGCGTAAAACGTATATACTTTGCTTGTTGTTGTGCTTTTTATCTGTCGAATCGGTGCAGCAGAGTTAACTGTCGATTGGTCACTCAAGCTGTTTTTGTTATCAAAATCAACAATGTCTAGTCCCAACGATTTCAATAATCGTGTTGGTGCTTTTGTATGATGAAACTTGTTGTGCTGATCCATACAACAAATATGTATCCGCTGATAACAATTGTCTTTGTTACAAACATAGTAGTCTGTTGTATCAGTTAGTATAGAAATACGACAATCACAACGTAATCGAATTAAATAAAGCGCATTTCTACATCGATCTTGATCACAAATCAATTGATTACAACTCGGTAACCGTTCGAAACGCGTATTTCTTTCCATTTGATTAATGAACGATTTTACTTCATCTAATTGAAAACCGTATGAGAAAATATTCTTGTTGGTATCTCCAAACTTCAACAACGATAATATTCCGTAGGCTACTGCTATATATGCATCAGCATCATTTTCAATCGTATGTTGCAGAACCGGTTCTACTTCAAATGTATAATAAGTGTAGCCGTAGGCTTTAGCATTAATATACGTTGATAATAACTGAAATAATTGCTTTGTTATTCCTTGATAATTTATGTCCATTATCGAAAAATTACGAAACGATTTGAAATTTGACACTGTTAACCAGTGACGTCCATCATGTATGATTAGAATAGTGCGACAGTTTTGTTTCAATATCATTTTTATCGTTTCGTTCAAATGCTTATCGTATAAACAATGCATTTGAACTGCTGCACACTGCATTATACGAAGTGCTTCTTTAATCAATGCAACGGAAGGCATCGTTGGCTTTTGCTGTGGATCATTTTCAATCAAATTCAATGTATCGTAAACTTCTTCATTGCTACATACACTGCTCTCATCTACAGAAAAAATATAGTACATATGTTAAATCATCAGTCAAAAATCTTTGAAATATCTGCCGTACCCAATCCATTACTTTTGTTAAGCATTTTTTCTTTTCGACTGGCAGAAATATCTTTTGATTCCACTTTTGTTGTAAACGCTTGCGATTGCAACTTGTTTTCGTTCGAAGTTTTATCTGACATTGCTCGTTGTTCAATTATTATTTCGTTTTTTTGATATTGATCCTGCGATGTAGATTAAGTTATTAGATACTGATAGGTAAGTCTAATAGACACATTTTTTTTACATTTTTACCTGGTACATTTCTGTGGTACTTGGAACTAAAACTTACCGTGTCTGAATTTGTACATTGAAGGATAATACAGGATGATGGTGGTACACTTTTCTGTTGAAAACTTGTTGTTTTTATCATTGCTGGAGGTTTCACAAGTGGACCTGAGAATTGTGATGGCACTATTCGTATCGAATAATCTTGTTGTCCAGCCGATGGCATTTGCTTTGCAGTTAAAACTATAGATTTGGGAAACAGCATTTAACATTAGAATGATCCACTAATGACAGTACCTGTCTTTGGTTTAGAGAGAAAACGATGAACTTCGGATAAACTATCTGTTTCCTTTTGTAAAATAGGATCTACGCAAAAGAATTTTCGATTAACTCGGATTCGTCCATATGCAGCACAAACATAGCTTACCCTGCTGATGTTCAACGCTACTTAGACTTGTGCTTAGTGCATTCATCCAGTTTGTATGAAGGCAAACATCTGATGCTCTTTCATCTGATTCAATATTATTTGAATTAACATAGTCTAAGGTAGGACTATTCACATCATGTGGATATGTAAAATTATCAATTCGACCGCTTGAGAAGCCTGATACAACTGTTGTTGTATTTGATGTCGAAGTTATCGATTGTTGGTCTCTAGCCGTTACTAATTCTCGTACGTTTACATTTTTACTTGCGCAATGAATCGATTCTGACGTTATATTGCTTAAACTGACTTGTGTATTTGTTGGGGACGGAACTGTTACAAATACTGGAGGTGTTAAGACAGTCACTGATTGAGTTTGCCATAATGCTGGTGCTGTTGCTCCTTAATGTGAATAAGCGAAGTGTTTGGATCACAAAATATCAAACTTTAGCACATAGATAAATGCATTCTTTGAGCCTAAAATACTTCTTCTTCCTCGCAGGGAAAAGACTCAAGACTTTCTTCTAAGAGTAAATAGTTGAAAATATTTAGTACACTTGTAGTTCACGTCCATGATTTATTAATAGAAGAATGTTATACTTTTTTACAAACCTAAAGAAATTTCAATATTTTTAAAATTTTTTTAACTCTTACCAGCTTGTCGTTTAGCTCCTCTCCTATTCCTGAAAGAATATGGCATTGCTCCTTCTGAAGATAATTTGAACACGTTTTTCAAATCCTTTAATCCTGTTTTTCTCGGATTTACGGTTAATATATAGTTAAAAATAGTACAGTTAAGCACGAGTCAAGTTTTTTCTTATATATTATCTTACAGAAACATACCGCTCTTTTCTTCGGTATTTTCGTCCTACTGATACAGAATAACAGTTACATAAGTTAAATTATATATTATGCACATTCCAGTTTAATATATTTATTTATTTACATTCCTATTTATTTTATTTATCCTCTACATTTTAACATGAGAAACGCAAAACATATTTCTCACTAACCTTGAACATTTCTTCTCTTACTTGTCTTCTTGACAGGCAAAAATAAACTGGAATAAATTTCGGAACATCAATAATGTTTCTTACAAAGTGACTTCCTTAAATTAGCAAAAACATTATATTCGAGATCTTGGTTTTCCTATAAATCTCCTGGAAATCACGTTAATTATTTCCTATACATTTATTTAATTCCGAAATCTAATAATAATAAGATTATTAAAACAATATTAAACATCCCGAAGAACGACAGCACGTTGTTATAGACTGACAGAAAGTTGTGTTCTGTTGTATTTCAGAAAGTTTTGACGTGTTCTCATCCTTGTCTCTGTTTGTTGCTGATGTTGTTCTTGGACAGTCCATCGTATATGACCGTGTTGAAACTTTTGTTCGCTAAAACGTTTCAGTTCCATTCGAAAAAGTTTTGAACTAAGTGAATAGACGAAGAATGTTAACACTCTCCAGTGCTGTGTCAACCGCTTTTAAAACTTGAACCATAGGGAAATTAGTAACAATGATGGATGCGATAGAAATTTCTCTCTGCCAAACATATCATTTCCACGTTAAAACTGGCAGCTCATGGCGTTTTTGTGATTTCAGACCAAAAACCAACCAAGAAACCCAAACGTTTTCCGAAAACCGTCTAGAAATCTCTCAGGAATCCTTAGATACAGGATACCACGCTTATCCAATATTTAAGGCTAAATCCAACTTAGAAACACATAGAAACCTGAAGGTTTTCTAGAGATCTTGGTAGACCTTCTAGAAACCTAGAACCATTTCCGCCATCTTCCCAATCCTGAGCTACGCCCGGTCGTACTTAGTGAATTTCTCAAAGACCGTTTTACTGATGCCGTATGTTGGCGCCATCTTTCGAGCTCATTTCCCATTCGCTTAATATATTATCCAATCATTATTTGATGTATTCTGCGGATCCTTATTTACGGCAACTTATTTACGGCTAAAAGTAGTTTACCA